>WSYH01001897.1:0-102686 GCA_036426205.1 Ascaphus truei
ATATACTGCATTACAATTCATGAATTTATGCCATCTGGTAGACACGCGAAGCATTGCAGCCTATTAAATCCTAATCATTATCATTTAACAGATCAGCCGCCCGTCAGCCAGGCATGAACCCAGGCTGGGAAGGCAAACGCAACGGGGCTTGTCAGAGGTGAGGAGCGGCGCATTCCAGGTATCTGCCAGGTACATACTGGGTATTTGCTCGAATAAAGTGTGTCGGTGCAGTAGCATCTGATCATTCCACCTGCCAAGAAGAGAATGTGTACCAACAAGTTCGCAGTATTTTAAAATCTGCTGTAACGTAACGGATAAATATTCTATCATTATCTGGGCCCTTACACCTGCTGTACAAACCAAAGTTTCTGAATGTCTCTCTGGGATATCATCCTGGGTGGCCATCCACCACCTTAAACTTAACATGGCAAAAACAGAGCTCCTCATACTTCCTTCCAAGCCTGGCCCTACTACCTCCTTCCACATTACTGTTGGAACTACCATCATTCACCCAGTAGCACAAGCACGCTGCCTAGGGGTCACCCTCGACTCCTCACATTTTCCTCTCATTCAAAACGTTTCTAAAACCTGTCGCTTTTTCCTCTGCAATATCACAAAGATACACCCTTTCCTCTGGTGCTCGACTGCTAAAACTCTGACTCAGGCCCTCATTCTCTCCCGTCTTGATTACTGTAACCTCCTGCTGTCCAGCCTTCCTGCCTCTCACCTGTGTCCCCTACAATCTATCCTAAACGCTATCTTTCCTCTACTCTTTCCTAAATCTGTCTCGGCGTCTCCCATGCTGAAATCCCTCTCCTGGCTTCAGATCAAATCCCGCATCTCACACTCGATTCTACTCCTCACTTTTTTAAAGCTTTACACATCTCAGCCCTAATTTCTCGCTATGCACCATCCCGACTCTTGCGTTCTGCTCAAGGATGTTTTTTCTCTACCCCCTTTGTATCTAAAGCCCTCTCCCGCCTTAAACCTTTCTCGCTGACTGCCCCGCACCTCTGCAACGCCCTTCCCCTCAATACCCGACTAGCACCCTCTCTATCCACCTTTAAGACCCACCTTAAGACACACTTGCTTAAAGAAGCATATGAGTAGCACCATGGCTAATACTATACGCATGATACATCAAGCTTGGCCCCCTGCAGACGCACTTACCAGAATGCCCTCCTACTGTCTCTGTACATTCTCCCTACCTACCAATTAGATTGTAAGCTCTTCGGAGCAGGGACTGCTCTTCCTAAATGTTACTTTTATGTCTGAAGCACTTATTCCCATGACTTGTTATTTATATGATTGTCGTGTATTACTACTGTGAAGCGCTATGTACATTAATGGCGCTATATAAATAAAGACATACAATACTGAACTGCTATTCTGTTCCATCTCACTTTTCCATACTTTTTGTTTTAGTTGGGGCATAACTTGAGTGCTCTGCTAAATATTGTTTTTTTTTTTACCACAAGTAAATTGATGGACCCCAAGAAAGTCAACTGGCCGACTATATGGGATTGCACCTTTTAAAATAGACTGACAACATTTACAACCCACAGTACTCTGGAATTTCCCAGGAACTTTGAGTTTGACCATGCTAAATGTTGAAAAACAGCCCGGCCCAGGTCATCCAGTGTATGAGTTTCAAAAGACATGACGGATGGTGCACAACTAGCATCAGATTGTATGTGTTCATGGATTTTACACATAAACGTAAAATATACTAAATATGTTTAATTACCCAAATTTTATTTTAAATATATAATTATCTGCCTGTCCAGTAAAAGCACAGGCACGCAATCAAGTCACCAGATGTATAGCACATAGTGATGTGCTTGCTATACAGGGCAGTTCTGGCATATTTCAAAGAAGTGCTTAACTGTGGTGTGTAAATATACGTTGCCACTGTCCACTAGTCATGGTCATGTACTTAACAACATTATTACCTCATGGAGATCTCTTGACAACCAGTATCATTCTCCAAGGTTCTGGAACTAACCCCTGATCACTCTTCACGTCTGCTGCCAGGCATAACCCAGTGTATATATTTATTTTTTTCAGCCGCTGCAAAGCATGGACACTGTCTCGTTACTGTTAATTATTGTGCTTTCACTTTTTATATTAAATTCTTTATTTATTCTAATATGGCTTTTAAAGTTAACAAAACAAAATCAGTTGCTAAATTTTTTTGTAGGTTACCCAGATTATAGAATATATTTATTTTTTTTGCCTTTTTGTTAAATCCATAATTACTTGTTCAAAAAATTTTCAGGGCTCATAAAAAGATGAATGTCACCAAAACTTTACTCGATCGCTTACCACCTATTCCCTATGTGCTTCAGCATGGAATCATTGCAGCATTTGCTTACATTTTGTGCAGGTTCCCATTTATAGTAACAATGACTAAGTTCCCCAGTGGTCACTGGGCAGAAAAGATAAATGTTGCAGGCATCAGAACTAACACTGGACAATCAAAAGAGACACAAAAGGGTCAATATGTTAACAAAATGAATCCTCACCTCCCCTGTTTTATTGACCATCTCTGGGCATCATAACAAACACATTGCAAACATAAATTTGCATTAAATATTTATTTTCAAAAGCAATGTACATTTTTGCCAATATTTGTGTTTATTTTTTTTTTATAAACAGGTGCCTGACAACTTGGGTTTAACATGAAACTATAAAAGTCTGCAAAAGCTGTACACCATTTCATTTTCAGATCATGTAAGACCTTTGCACTTATATGTAAAACGCTACCCCAATAACAATTTCATCCTGCATCAAACACAATACAAGGTCGCCATGTAAGCCGACTTTATGAACCCCTCGTTGGCTGGCCGAATTACAAGCTGCAAAGGTCACCAGCGGCAAAAGGGTTAATATTTCACCCTGCCTCCAGAAAACAAACAATGCAATGAAAACTGTTAACGGGTGGGGTAATAGGCATGCCCTTAAAAATGACAAATAGATTTCTCATTAGAACATCTGACAATATCAACAGAACTTGAGGTAAACACAAAAAAAATGCCTGTTGATGTTTAAAAAAAATGAGTTTCTCACACAAACCACTGTCATCTATCTACTCGTTGGATTAAGTTCACCGTAAATGCAAGAGCGCTACGGTTCTTGTTCAATATCCAGTGACGCCGATTCGCCATCCCAGGGAAGCTCTGAGAGCCAATCAAATGAATGCGCTTGCCTGAGAAGGAAAGGAGCTTTACAGATTCCATATGCAAACGGATGCAATTGCTACATCGCTTCTACAGTGTGCAAAAGATCTTTTTTTTTTAAAGATCCCTCACAAAAGCTGCAGGTCTGTAAAGCTGCGGAGGAAGACTGAGCTAACAAGAAACATGACACAGATATAAAATGATGGCCAAAAATGCATACGTGAGACCGACGTGGAGACGTTTTCTGTTCTAGTTTCACATCAGAAGTACTCCGATGAGAGACATGACGGAGGAAATCTTTTTGAGGCTACACATACGTAAGATGCTAGCAGCTAGATATTGGCGCGAGAGGTAAGAAGTGGTTTGAGTTCAATTGATCGTATGTCACTGAGCTGCTGAGAGACGCGCCCGTGTGTTGGTTACCTATAAAAATCCTAGAGGGATTGGGGGGAGTGGGAGAGGAACGTCTAATCTTTTCGTACACGTCGTTTGCGGAGCGATTTCTTGGGGCCGTCTCCTGAGCCGTTGCCTTCGTCAGCTTCTTTCATCTGAGAGTTTAGAGGAGAGCACTGGTTATCCTGCAGCAGCAAGTGAAGTCACACAATGTTCTCTCTTCGTCGTAAATAGTGGGTTACAAACCGAGGCCCTGATCCACCAAGCTACATTAAGTCATTTAACATCACATTAAGTTAGGTTAACGCCATGTTAAGACTAACCGTGTTTCTTCAAAGGACATGTCACGTAAACAGCATTGTGTTAACTATTACAACCACTGTGTGCCTATCACTTGCATGTCATTATTGCTAAGACGTTATCATATCCACTAAAGCCCATTAAGTTTAACGCGGGGACATAACATTACATTGTTTAAGTTACACCTAAACCAGACACTGAAAATTGGCTTTTGCAGTGCCTCAATATCTGTAACGCCACAGTTAGGTATAATTTAAATAACAGTGTCAATAGGCGCCTTTTCCCCTCTCCTCTCTTTCCCAACTTGAGTTAAAAAAAAAAACATCTTCTGAGTCTGGATAAGAGTAAAGCTAAAACATAGTTAACGTCACGTTATTTGAAGAGAACGCAACGTTATGCTACAAATAATGCAACGTTAGGCCTATTCCAGGAGTGGCAAACTTCAGTCGTCATTGCCACCAACAGGCCAGGTTTTCAGGATATCCCTGCTTCAGCACCGGTGGCTCAGTCAGAATGTAGTTTGGATGTTGGTTATGCATATAATTAGCTTTGAGGTTACCATTTTAACATGAGGGAACATTATTTCTATTCCTGTTATAGGTAACGTCATGATATGAACCCTGATTTATCCGCGCTTTGTGGACCTAGGCCAAGAATGTAATCAAGCAGTGTGGGTATTGGCTTCGGGGAGGGAGGGGGGGGGGGCAGTGCTGAAGATGGCTTACTAACAGCAAAACCACGGTTCTAGCGAGACTACTTCATATTTACAGCTCTAAGCATCTTGCAAGAAAAGGTCACACTTTCTACTCTGTCCTGAAGCCAACTATTCCATACTATTGCTGCATACTACAGATGCCATACAGAATGACTGTGCCGTGACCCTTTAATCAGAGACGGACGACTGTAAATAGCATAAGACAGGGGAGGCCAACTCCAGTCCTCAAGGGTCACCCACAGGTCAGGTTTTAAGGATAATCCGCTTCAGCACAGGTGGCACAATCAGTGGCCCAGTCGTTGACTCGAGGACTGGAGTGGGCTACCCCTGGCATAAAACTTCAAAGGTTAGTGTAAGTGAACTTGGGAGAGAATATGCGCCATGTGACAATAAACTGCTGCAAAGCATCACTGTGCTCCAAAACTCACCTCATCGTCAGAACAAGATTTACTTGCGGCAGCCCCCTCTACCTCGTCCTCTTGACCTCCTTTCCCTTCCTCTACCTCCTCCTCTTCTTCTTCATCACTCTTTTCTGCTTCTCCGCTCCCCACTACAAAACAATCATTTATAGATTTAGCGAAGCTCGTGTTGTGTTTAAGAGGTTGGACGGCAATTACAGTTTTCTTATGATGAGACCTTTTTTCTCTCACTATCATTATGCACAAACATGGGCATCTTTATCACCCAGAAAGGGTGGCATTCCTAATAACAATAATAACTCCAACAATCAGTCTCACATAACTGGGCTGCTGTTTAATAATCCGCTAAAGGTGTCTGAATTCAGCTATGTAATTAAAGTGAATTCTAGACCAGCGGTGTGCAAACTGGACAGGGGGGGGGCACGAGATTGTCTGCAGGGGGGCGCGGGGTTTACAGTGGCCCCGCGCGCTTCCTGAAGGCACTTAAATTAAGTGTCGAGGAAGCGGCGAAGGCCTCTGTAAATTGCATTTACCTTGGCTCCGGCAGCTGCTGGAGACGTGTCGCCATGGCAACGTGGCGTCAAATGACGCTGCAACATGCCGCCATGACGCAGGAGCCGAGTTAAGAGGACGAAGGGTGGCGCGGAGAGAGGGGAACAGCCGGCAGGGGGGGGGCACAGGGAAAAAAGATTGCGCTCCCCTGTTCTAGATGATGCAGGCAATGGAGATTTGCAAAAGATTTGACTTTCAAGAAGAAAACCACACCATTTTATGCCACTTGCTTAAATAAGGATCTACTGAAAATCCCGCAGGTGTCTGCATTACATAAACGTTCAATTTAATAGGAGCACAAGTGGCTTCAAATAGCACTGCTACCAAAGCCTAGCTTTTTTCTTCACGATTTGGATGTGTATTTTTCAGCCAGGGCCGCTGATAGCGGGCGAGAGGCGGGAACACTAACCTGGACCCAACAGTGGAGGGGGGTCTGGCCAGTCGATTCCAGAAGTTGGGATCAACTTCTGTGATTGTCCGGTATCTTAGGGGCCCATTCAAGTGAATGGGCATTAAAGGGCCATATTTATTAAGTGGTGTTACTCCATAACTCCCATTTCATGCCGGAATTCACGTGAAAATGGTCCATAAAGGGCTATATTTACTACGCAGTGTTGGGAGGCTTCTTATGTAGTAGCAGTGCATAGTAAATATGTCCTCCATTCAGTGTCTGGAACTGGGATTCCAACTTCACATGATAAGAAGTGGCATACAGCACAGTGACCAATGCACTCCAACCTGTCCCACCCACCCCTTACCATGCTGAATAGGGGGTTTGTGGGCAGCCTGTTATTTTTCAGAGCTGTCAGTTATAGTTTCTTTGTAAATTCTATCAACCGGTTCCCCTTGCATGTGAGGGACCTCACGGTTACTTGTTAGACTGAGTGCAGAGACCGTTGCCACCTCACCATTCTCACAAGATGCTGCTGCTGCTGCTGCTTTTCCCTTGTCCTCTTCAAAACCTTCCAAGTTCTCTGTCGTATCTTTCTCTAGCTGAATGTCTTTTTCATCCGACGAAGATAAATCACACAGTTTGAAATCAATGTCTTCTTCTTCTTCAACTCTCTACAAATATGGCTTGTGTTAATCTCTCTAGATCTTTGTCAAGTAGCAAACATTTTAATACATTCAGCAAACGCCACAATATTTCTGTTTTAGCATTAAAATGCCACCAAGACAGTGATTAGTGAGAAGCTTCTCGTGGGATTCAATGGGGAATTTCTATCCGAAAACAGCCCGATCGGCTGCTTGAGCTGATATAGACTAAGCCCCTTAGTGTCCACGTATCAGGATATCCTGCTCCGATTTGGATCTACTTACATCATTGTACAATTTGTGTAGTGCAGGGGAGGCCAACTCCAGTCCTCAAGGGCCACAACAAGTCAGGTTTTCAGGATATCCCTGCTTCAGCACAGGTGGCTCAGTCAAAGACTTGTGCTAAAGCAGGGATATCCTGAAAACCTGACCTGTTGGTGGCCCTTGAGGACTGGCGTTTGTCACCCCTAGTGTAATGGTTACAAGGAGCATTGCTTATCCTTGTCACACAAGATACAATGGGATATATCGGTATGTAACAAAGAAACAACTTGTATGCACAATAAACACATCCAGTTTTGAGCAGGGATAAACCTAGCACCACAAGTGTCTTACATTTGAGGCAGACTCTGCAAGATGCATAACATACACTGCAGTCTGAAAGGTGCAATTCCTTCCAATCTTGAGAGAAGAAAGAACTCTTAAAACACTTGGCAGTGGCACCCTGCTCTCCTTTGTTACTTTCAAGAGGCAATCCAATCAGACAATTTTAAAAATAAAATAGGGTTGAAGCAGGGGGTCTCCAGAGTTGAACCCCATTACTTTTAGCCCAGGGGACCCCATGCTTCCAGAGACACTAACCTCCATAGGGGGTGCCGGTAGCCGCTCCGCTAGGAGGGAAGCCGTGACGTCATCTGGTGAGGTTTCCTATTGGCCCACGTGATGAGGCAGCTTTAAAAAGCAGAGAGAGATACCGGCAAGTATCCCTGGAAGCAGGGGGTCCCCGGAACTGAAATTAATTCAGCCCCTCTGTTTTGATCCTATTTTTTAATTTTTTTTAATTGTCACCTTGTTCTGCTGTTTTAAATAGGAATAAAAGAAAGCATTCTCTAATATCCCTTATTTCCGAGTTGTTGGGGAGCACAGATATGTATAAGAAAAAATAGAAAACACACAATAGTGCAAATATGTCTGTGACAATTGGAGGACTCAATGGAGAAGCTGCAGGGGATATACTCGCATAGTCCCCATTCTTTTAGGCATGTCCTAAGTCTGTGGCAATGGTATATTTTCTTGTAACTTGTGTAGTCTTTAGGATGGGGTGACCTTCGTAGATAAGGTAAAAAGAACCCAATAGTGCAGACTGATACAACATTTTATCAATAAAAGGCATAAAAGTAATACACTCACATGGTGTCAGAAAGTTAAAAGCAATGAATATATCAGAGTACAGCAGCCTGGGATCAATAGCGCTCTCACCGCTCCGCTCCTCAGCCTCTCTGTGTCTCCAGTGCCGGCTCCCGCACTTCTGGGTTGAGTCCCCGGATGATCATCAGCAGCAACGGAGGCAGCACTGTATCAGCTTCCTCCACAGCTCTATCTCTCTCACTCAACATGTTTCATCAGCAGTGATGTCAGACGGAGATACTACCATTAAATACTCTCTAAGCTTTGGTGATTGGCTACAACATGATTAAACTGCTGCTGATCATCCTTGGACTCAACCTGGAAGTGCTGGAGCCGGCTCATGAGACAGAGAGGCTGAGGAGAGGAGCGGTGAGAGCGCTATCGATCCCAGGCTGCTGTACTCTGATATATTCATTGCTTTTAACTTTCTGACAACATGTGTGTAAGGGGATTGGCTGGAGCTCACTCCTGCAGAGTTGGTGTGCTCTCAGACAGTCCTCCCCTTGGATCTGCAAGCACTATCACCTGTGCTTGCAATCACTGTAGCTCTGTCTCTCTGCTCTGGCATTGGAGGAATTCCCACACACCCCTATCTTGGGATTGGCTATCTGCCCATCTTATACTGGGCTCTCCCTTTCCCTCATTGCTGAGCATAAACCAAGATTTACTTGGATGTAACTGTGTTTGCCACAAACTCTCCTGCCTCAGCCTTGCCTTGTTCCTGAGACCTGCTGCATTCACCCCAGGCAGAGGTTTGCTTCCTGTAGTGAAGCGCTGGATCCCCTGTGCTAGTCTTGCCTTGTTCCTGAGACCTGCTGCATTCACCCCAGGCAGAGGTCTGCTTCCTGGTTGCTGTACTGAAACGCTGGATTCCCAGTGCTTGTCTTGCCTTGTTCCTGTGACCTGCTGCATTCACCCCAGGCAGAGGTCTGCTTCCTGGTTCCTGTACTGAAGCGCTGGATCCCCAGTGCTAGCCTTGCCTTGTTCCTGTGACCTGCTGCATTCATCCCTTGCAGAGACCTTAATCATGGGCCACTTCCGCTCCTCGCGCAGAGGCCATTCCTGCGCTGAAGCGCTTCGCACCAGCCTACCAGTTGCCGAACCCCAGCCTGGATATCGACTACTCTGATGTCTCCAACTCTGACCCCGGCTTGTCCATGGATTACCCTGCCTTCTCCAATCCTGAACCGGCGACGATTGACTACGAACTGCGCAATCCAGAACTTGCTTCGTGGTCTAAGGTTGGTGTATTCACATCCCCACCTCAGCCCTGTGGTGCGGTCCCGGTTTGTGGCGATCACGTCCGTTACAATGTGAGTTTACTTTTAAGCATTTTATTGATAAACATTTGTATCAGTCTGCACTTTTGGGTTATTTTTACCTTATCTACGAAGGTCACCCCATCCTAAAGACAACACAAGTTACAGAGACATACACCATTGCCACAGATTTAGGACATGCCTAAAAGAATGGGGACTATGTGAGTATATCCCCTGCAGCTTCTCCATCTGAGTCACTTCAATTGTCACAGACATATTGGCACTATTGTGTGTTTTTCAATTTTTTCATATACATATCTGCGCTCCCCAACAACTCAGAAATTCTGCAAAACGGGGTTGAAAAAGCAATCCACAAAGAGTCTGAGCTGCAATCAACGGTTATCGTTTATTTATTTTTCACCACTACCCTACTTCTGTATATACTGCACATGTATTCAATTTGAATTACTGAAAAATCACTATCTTAATTAAGTATTCACCTATCTGATATATAAGCACCTTTTTAAGATAACACTTTTGTTTGCTATTCTAATATCCCTTGCCATATCCTGTCCACCTCCAATCTGTGCAGCTAAGTAGGATTGTAATGTTGAAACCAGAAAATACAAAGCTGTATGAGTTTGTAGAATCTCTTACCTTTCTGGGCCAACAGAACAGGACCAACAAGCCCACAGGCAGAGCTGCTGTTAAGATGTAAAGGACCCAGAGCCAAGGCCTCTCATCAGCAGCATTCAGGAGCTGGCTCAACATGCCCGGCTGAGGAAAAAAGATAACAACCCATAAACATTAAGGCAATTTCTGCTTCACAGTAAGAGAAACCTTGTCACATAATGGTGCCAGAATAGGAGAGCTATACTGCTTCTGGCCGGAGGAGTGCAAGGACCCAGATTTATTTCCCACGGTTGGATTCTAAGCTCCTCGCTGAAGAACACTCAATGCATCTTTGTCCTTCTACATTGTATACAGTTGTGTACACTCTATGAAAATAGATCAGCCACGTACTCCTGAAGCAGATAAATAGCAAACAAAAACATCCCATGTAAAGGTTTTGCTACTCTTGACTGGTCTATTCCTTTGTGTTAGGAGCTAAAGTGTGAAACACCCTTTTCACAAATAGCCCTGAAATGTTTTTGAAGTTTGGTTTGGGTTAGTGGACTAGGTGATCCAAATAGAACTTATGCACTACCAAATGTAAGCATGTGGCTAAAACAAATATGGACCACATCACACTGCATAACTTGATACACCAACTTCTGAATAGGCTGTAAATAAAAGCTGGAAAACTGCAATGTCACAACATTCCTACAACATAGTGTACTTGTCACATGAATTATCCTAACATTGCATCCTTGAATGAACTTTAGCAATGTTTTGGGTAATTCGTTTTACTGATAAACTTGGTAGGTAGGTGCATAAGCCGAACTTTGCTACAGCCTCTGCCTAGTCTTGTGATGTGACTTACTATACATTAAAATACAAGCATAAGCCAAAACTCACTACAGTATGCCTTGTTGTTTCTGAAACCGTCTCTGGCACTTACACGCTGAATTATTATTTTAACGACTCTGGGACGTGAAATGCTGCTTAAGGGAACATATAGTCCATTTTGGCTCATCTGCATCACAGAAAGCTATTAAAGTAGAATGTGTTGGGGGTGCATGCGTGACACTGGTGCAGATGGTCGCATAGAAGTCGCGCTCCTGCGTTGAGCACCCAAATAACGATTTCTCAGAGCCAAAAAACTCAAAAATCCCCCCCAAATAGTGAAAGACTCATACTGGAATGGAGATGCCTTCTTCTAAATAAAAACCAAAACGAGGGGGTTCCGGATTACTTTAAGAAGATCGAGCTGATGCAGCCGACCAAATCCGAGGTGCCATTGCCATGTGCTCAAAACTCTGAGTCAGAGCATGAACCCTTCTCCCAAACTTCAACAAAAAAAGAATATAATAAATCTTTTTAGGAATATTAAAAACCTGTTCCGTGCAGAACTACAAGCAGCCCTGGTAAAAGCCAATCAATACATTACCTCACTGGGCAGGAGAGTAGATCTACAGAATCCAAACTGAACCTTACAATAAAGGCTCTAAATGAGAGCACTAAAAAAATCTCACAGGTCAAAAACTAGATGGATTTAATATCAGAGACAAGACGCTGAAAATCGAGATAGACGAAAGAACATCTGAATAAGAGGTATTCCTCAGCTCATAATAGACCTTGAGACACTCTTACTGTACAATGGTGGCCCCGATTCTTATTGCCAGAAATACCAGAGGAAAAATGAATCTTTGATTGCTGCCATAGAGACCAAAAGAGCAAAGCCTTCAAATAAAGAGAATCCATGGGACGTGATAGTAAGACTTCCTTTCTTCAAAATAAAAGAAGAACTAATCACAACAATGATATCGAAACAGAACTTGATCTTTGAAGAGATCCACATTATGGCTTGCAATGACATCGCCCCCTCCACATTGTTTAAAAGGCGCTCTCTCAAGTCAGTAACTGATCTCCTCCGAGAAAAATCAATCTGGTTTAAATGGTGCTTTCCTTTTAAACTACAAGCAACTCACAGGGGAGTCCATGCTACCATGAGGAGAAGAGCAGGACCAACTCAGAAGTCAGACTGGACACGGGCAAAAAAAAAAAAAAAAAAGGAAATCAGCCTAGAAGAATCAGCAAAGACTGAAAAAAAGGTGAAAAGCTCCAGTCCAGACTCAGGTTGTGACCGGCCATCGCAGACAACAGGCAAGCGGGCAGAACCAATATCCAGCTGAGCCAAAGATCTGAGAACGTTTTCAGTTCCCCAGAATTTAAGTTAAAAACTATGGGAGCCCTCATAAGACAAACTATCCAGAGGGAGAGGGAATAGTTATAACATGATAATGCCAACAGTTAGAAGTTGTTATGTTTTGGTTGACTGGCTGTTCACTTTATTAGCCCTACTGAATTTCCCTGGGTTTCGGTGGCGTTCCGCCAGGAATGGTGGATACCGGGTCTGCACAACACAATGTAAGGATAGTTTGTTGAGATATATATATATCTAGATATCTATTATAAAAAAGAGATATATGGATATAACGTATATATATATATATATATATAGGAAAACACAGGGGGTGCCCAGTGCTACATCCAAATGACAAAACATACATGGTAATAATTACAAGAATGGATTTTTTCTTATACTTCACTACAATAAACATTTGCTAATGCTATATAAAATATGTTTTTTTAGTTAGAAATTTTGGCCAAAACATCATAAGTTGCACACAAACGTCAAGGTAAACATAATAAGTGCAAGTCCTAATACACTGCATTTGTTCCCAATACCTCTGTATGAGGGGGAAGAACCATAATAGATTCATTACCTGCAGCATGTTTTGTCATTTGGACGTAGCACTGGGCACCCCCTGTGTTTTCCTATATTCATGTGCCACAGCCCAGTGGCACTTTATGTGGCATTACATATAGTCAATTTTAGGAGGGTGTGGGCGTTTGAGCTTGCTGGGTTTGTGTGTTTAATTATTTCTGACTGGTATCAGTTGTATGGAGGTTGTGGCACCTCCCCCGAGCTAGTAACTCCCCCTTTTTAATGGTGGATTGTCTCATCTTGCTGCAGGTAATGAAATCTATTATGGTTCTTCCCCCTCACAGAGGTATTGGGAACAAATGCAGTGTAGTGTAGGACTTGCACTTATTATGTTTACCTTGACGTTTGGTGTGCAAGCTTATGATGTTTTGGCCAAAATTTCTAACTAAAAAAACCATATTTTATTATTAGCATTAGCATTGTTATTAGTACTGAGCATCATTTCTTGTAATTATTACCTTGTATGTTTTGTTCATTTGGACGTAGCACTGGGCACCCCCTGTGTTTTCCTATATTCATGTGCCACAGCCCAGTTGCACTCTATGTGGCATTACATATAGTCAATTTTAGGAGGGTGTGGGCGTTTGAGCTTGCTGGGTTTGTGTGTTTAATATATATATATATATATATATATATAATTTGAAAACAAAATCTAAATAAATAAGAGTTATTTAACAAAGCAAAACAAACGCTGGAAACCCACACATAAGGGTCACAATTGAGAACACTGGACACTATAAATGTACCAGAGACTGGACGGGTCAGACCTGACTCACACACAAAGAGAATCTGAGGGATCTCCACTCTCACACAAAATAGTTATAAAGGGGAAATAATAATAATAATGAAAAATAAAAACTTTTTGCAGGGGGGGAGGAGGTCAATCACGTTTTATCTTTTTCCACTTTCGGAGCATGGACCTGTTGTTCCTGGCAAGCTAAGTCCTTGTGTGCCCTCCTCCACCAAAAGCCCTTTTCTTTGTAACCCACCTCCTTGAAGGGTGCTTACAGTAATGGGGCGCTTCAAAACCCCATTACCATTCCCTTCCCTCCCTACCCCCAAACCTTGCATTCAGACTATTGTACAGAAGATGAATTTCACAGGTACATCATGACACAAATGTCGACACACAAAAGAAACCTACAGAGACGCTTTGTTTTGGCTCCTCGGGGCCGCTGAATACTCTCCCAGGTTTCCAGCGACTCACACCAGAGTCATCAGGATCTGGATGTCCGATGGGCGATCTGTCCTCCCGGGACCTCCATGTCTTTAAAAATTATGTAACACTAAGGGCCGAAACAGCCCGAACAAAACGGAGAAAATCTATGACAGATTACAAGAGACTCAAAGGATACGTATTACTCCTTCAAGAAACACACTTTAAACGATCTAACCCCCCAAAATTGTATGCCAATAATTACCCATACATTTTCCTAGCCTCAGCCTTTGTAAAAAAATAATATATATATAAAAAAAAAGGAGAGCAAAATTAATCCACACATCCATACTATTTGTCGTAGAGACAATAAAGACCGACAAGGAAGGAAGGGTCCCGATCATAGTTGGTACAATACTGTATAAGGGTTGGATTTTACGATTGCATATATATATACACTCACCTAATGACAACACATCCCAATTCCTTAATAAATTCTTCGCTGCCCTGAATAATGTAAAAAAAAGGCAGACTCATTTTAGGAGGCGATTTTAAACTTACTCTCCAACAACCTAGATCTATCAGGCACACCCTCCACCTCATCCATAACCCATAACAAAAAAGATCTCAACACACTAAGGGCATATGTGAAAGAAACAAACCTGGCTGATGTTTGGAGAGAAGTAAACCCAACAAAAAGAGACGACACCTTCTACTCCGCACCACACCAACTTTATACCAGAATAGATTACATTCTCATATCTACATCCCTCGTACACAAAACCGTTCAAGCGGAAATACATGAAATTTCATGGTCACACCATCCCCCTATCGGAGTCAAATTACAGAAAAAATCTAGAGAAAATCCAAAAGTTGAGATCCGAGGTAGATAGGCTAGAGAATCTGCATAAAATAAATGTAACGCAAACAGTATTTAAAGATCTATAAAAGCAGGAGA
Organism: Ascaphus truei; assembly: GCA_036426205.1. Classification (NCBI taxonomy): domain Eukaryota; kingdom Metazoa; phylum Chordata; class Amphibia; order Anura; family Ascaphidae; genus Ascaphus; species Ascaphus truei. The sequence goes on from WSYH01001897.1 coordinate 14,765, forward strand.
GGAACTAAATGTATACCTCACAGAAGAGGCAGAAAAATACGTGACTTGGACGAAGAGAAAATTCTTTGAGGGGGCAAATAAACCTAACTCTCTTCTAGCTGAGAGACTCAGACCCAAAAGCTCTGATCAGAGAATACATTCCTTCATACTAAAATCCGTCTTAAACACTTATAATCCTAAATTAATATCAAAATAATTTTTTCATTATTACAACAAACTATATGATGGGGAAAAAAACAACTCCACAAAAATTCAGACGGTTATCTAAATCAATACCTCAAAGCATCAAAGCTTCCGAAAGTACGCAAAACAAAATAAAAAAAAACCTTAATTGCCCCATACTGTTAGAAGAAATACTATCTATTATAAAAAATGGGAAACCCTCCAAGGCTCCCGGCCTAGATGGGTTTTCTCATTTAGATTACAAAAAATGTGCCCACTTCTTGTCCCCTATATCTTCAACAAGTATTCAACTCTTACATGTCAGGATTTGATTATACCTCCAAACATGCTCCAAGCTAATATCTCTTTAATTCACAATGAATGCAAAGATCCAACGAATTGCATAGACTATCGCCCAATATCCTTCCTTTAACGTACTGTAGACCTAAAAAATATTTACCAAAATCCTGACATCCAGACTAAACGAATATCTTCCTCGGCTGATCTTTCCGGATGAGCTCGGTTTTGTCCTGGGAAGGCAGGCCGCTGACAATACTAGATGGGCGATCAACCTCATAGCAATAGCAAAAAAAAATCCCAACACCCGCCATGCTCTTAGCGCTTGACGCAGAGAAGGCTTTTGATCGCCTAAACTGGAATTATATGTTGTCAACCCTCCGGGAGTTTGGGTTTTATGGAGAGTTTTTCAGAGCAATTGAGGCTCTCTATTCTAATCCCACAGCTAAAATCTGGTGTTTGGGGTTCCCTTCCAAACCCATCTTAATAATAAAAGGTGGAACTCGCCAGAGATGCCGGCTGTCACCCCTGCTCTTTGTCCTATCACTGGAACCGTTAGCTGCTCACATAAGAAACAACCCTGATATAGTTACATAATAGATGAGGTTGAAAAAAGACGTACGTCCATCAAGTTCAATCTGTGCTAAATGTAGACAACAGATACTTTATCCTATATCTTTACTTATCAAAGGTGTTCAGAGTACAAATCAAGAATATAAAATGTAGTTGTTTGCGGACCAGTGACATCTTTGCCTAATCTATATAATGAATTAGATAGTTTATTAAACCCATCAGGCTTCAAACTTAATAAAAACAAATCAGAAGAACTAAACATAAACATCCCTAATGAAGCTATCAAAGAAATGTCTTTACATTTTGACTTTAGATGGCAACACCATGCAATCAAATATTTAGGAATATATTTGACTAATGTTTATGAATCTTTATATAAATACAACTTCACACCTATACTAGAAACGCTAAAAAAATAATTTATGTAATTGGAACAAACATTATTTATTTTGGATAGGTAGGATCCATTCAATTATAATGAACATGTTACCAAGAATCCTATAACTCTATAAGACGCTCTATATCCCAGGTGCCTGTCGAAGACCTAAAGGGGCTCCAGAGACACATACTGTATCAACATTTATTTGGGCAGATAAAAAAAAAACAAGGATTAGTAAAAAAAAAAAAAAAAAAAAAACATTGTGCCTACCAATAAATAATGGAGGACTGGCCCTACCCTGTCTCTTCAACTACTATAGATCAGCAAACTATCTCATGGCACCATGAAGATGAAAAGGTGGGTCGAAATTGAATCCTCTGCGACAGCTCCTACACCCATATACATGCTCTTTCGGTTCTCAAAAGCCAAAAAAGCTACCACATAATACCTTCCTCCCCACAACACAACATTCTCTAAAGATATGGAGACAATCCAAACAGAAATGTAATGGAACCAACGAAAATTCCCAAATTGCACCACTATTTGATAACCCAGACTCTCTCCCGGGACAATCAAGAACACCTTCAAAATTTGTCAAACTAAAAATATAACCAGAAATCAAGGACATGATACAGTAGAAGATCGATCAATAAAATCTACCCCCCTCACATATTTCAAAGAACTATGTATAAATCTCAATTACCAAAAAGACCTTATATCAATCCTATATAAAGCTTTTGTTCTTATAGAAACACAAGCACTAGAAAACAGAATAGAAAAACTGGCCCATATATTCCCAGGGACGACACCCATTTGCCCAAAGGGATGCAGATTAAGAGCGTCATACCTTCACGTGTTGAACGTGTCCATACATAGAGCCACTTAGGAAAAAAATACACAAACTAATCCAAAGAATGTTAGACATTTCAATTCCCATGGATCCATGGTTATTCTCACTAAACAAACCTCTAATAGACACAAATATAAGTACCCAACGATTAATCTCCCACATAACAGCAGCAAAATCCACTTTGGAATCCTTATGGTTTAAACAAGATCTCGCCACAATGCAGCACATTGAGGAAAGAATATGGCATACATTTTCCATATAAAAAATCACAGGTTACTTAAAAGACTCATGCACAAAATTCCTATACCCATGGGAACCATGGATCTACTACATGAGCGGACCGGGCCTCAACAAGGAATCAGCCCCCCTTTAACTTCCCTCTAAGCACTGTATCTAGTCTTGGACATCTAAGGCCCTCTTGAGACGTGATTTAGAACTACTGGGAGCCCAATGTTACTTGAAAACAAATAGACAAAACATGTAAAAAAGACTTGTATTAAATATATATTTAAAAAAAACAGAGACGTGCTTGGTTCCACCCTGTTATTATTTAATGAACTGACAGAACTTTGCATCATCCACAAGAAGACGATTTCAAGCAGCATTGTAAAATGTGGCATTAAATTACAGGTGTAGGGTCTGAGGAAAGGGCGTTTGTGCCTGAAACGTCACACTATGATTGTACCTATTCTGCAAACGGATTAGACAGAGCTTTGCCAGCCCTACAGCTGCAGCATCATTAGGACACTGCTAGATAACCACCATACCTCGTTTGCGCTGGCTACCAGTTTCTTCAGACCCCAGCTGTCGGAGGCCCAGCGGTCGGCCACTTCCTTTTCTGAGCAGATGATGAAGTTGTCGAAGTAGATTTCGGAGGTCATGGACCACAGCTCCAAGCCAACGGCGCTGAAAGGCGTCATTTTAAAAGGATTTAAATCTTCGAAATAATGTGGATTCGGGATTTTACGTGGTTTCCAGATCCCCTACAGAAAAACAACAAACATGCCTTTGTGAATAGTAATGCTACTTATCCTTATAGGCATGTCTGGGCATGAATACAGCTTCTAAAACCACAGATGCAGCTGGATTGCTGAGGTTCTATATACAGGGCTGTGTAGATGCCCAAAAAGCAGGTACAGCACCCAAGACATGGCTCCCTAAAACAATAAAAAAAGTGTGGGGCTTTCTGGTGGCGAGTGGTCATTTTTTTTTGTGCCGGCAAAAGCAGTTAAACACGATTTACGAAGTACCTGGTAACTCGGATTTTCAATCAAAGGAGGGATCCATTTGTCTTTATAATTCGGGTTGCTTATCATGGGGCGCTTCCACTCGCCACATCCTGGTTCGGACTCACACTTAGGGTTGGGAACCAGAGGGGCTTCCCATTCTCCGTCCATTTCATCATTCCTGCCAGCAGCAAGACAGTTTTTAAGTCATAATGTGTGTATATCTTTATTTATATAACACCCTCCAGGTACCTAGCGCTTCACAGCAGCAATACGTGTGACAGAACACATAATACAATAACACATGATGGGAATAAACGCTTCAGACATGAAAGAAACAAAGGAAAAGGTGTCCCTGCCCGGAAGAGCTTACATGTTACTTTCATTCTAGATCCAACTATGGGGTAAATTCAATATAGTCCAAAGTGGCTGAAGTCAGAGGATTTTTGGGCCGCTTAGGACTACGTAAATAGAATTCACCCCTAAATTGGATTTACAAAACTGTTAATCTGTGCTTATTATTAATATGATTATGATTTATTGTGTGGTTGCTGTAAAATGTTAACTCTATACAGTATCTGAACAGAGATCCCTTGTCTACTATTAATACTTTGTTGAATTTTTCTTTTTTTTTAATGTTACGCAATGCAGTCATATTGCAGGCACAGCGCTAAATGTTGCTTACATTAGCAAACATCAATGTTTTTTTTTAACAAAGAAAGCATAATAATCATTGCATTAAAATTATCTAAAAAAAATACAGACTATAGAAAAAAAATCATTCAAATTAATGAAATAGTTACTGGATTAGTGAATTGTTTATGGTCTCTGGAATCTGTACTGCAGATTGTGCAATTATACCAAACATAATTAAATCCCAACTATTCATTGTTTTAAATGCTAATCAATGGTGTCATTAGGCTGTATGGCGTTTAGGAGCGTTAGAAGGTGTCTTGTTGCAGGAGACTTGCTTTGTAAATATGGGCTGCCGTCTTTTGATCTGTTATAAGAATCTGAAGTACTGCCGTCACTTCAGGACCAAAGTGTACTAATGGCAGTGACATGCTTACAGGGTTACATCTTGGTGACTGATGCCCTTTTTATTCCATTAATACCTGACCACTACAAGCATTTTTAAAAGTTAATTTATAAACACTCTGAGCTTTAATTTCCTCTGGTTAGATTCTCTGGCTGCTCCCTTATTTCTGATATAATTATGTTCAACACACACACACACAAAAGGCAAAGAGATCGATCATAAAATAATTTAAAAAAAGGACAGATTCACTAAAGAAAGCTCAAGAACGTCGGCTTTAAAGTAAGAGATGCCACAAGGTTGCACCTTTAATATATGAAACACACAGACACTGACTTTGGGCCTGCACTGTCCCACACCGGGCCACTCTGTGACGTCAGTGCGCCGGCATCAGAGAGGCCCGGCGTGGGACAGTGCAGGAGGCATGCCAGCAGCTTGGAAGATGCATGGCGGCAACAAGAGGCCCGACCGGCAGCACAGTGCGGGAGAGAGGCAGCAACTGGGGAGAGGCAACCTGCGGACGGAGGAGAGCCGCATGTAAGTCCGGAAAGAACTGCACGTGACTCGGGACCCGCAGGTTGTCGACCCCTGGACTACGATAAAGAAAACACTTAGCTTTAGGCATGGTTACATTTGTTTAAGGAATTGCACCCTTATTAGGTGTGTAGCCCTAAATAATTGCCTGCAATCTTCAGTGGGTGAGTTAGCAGTTCAGGGCTAAGAAACAGGACAGAGCAAAACTAATTCTCACCAGTCACTTGGTCTCTGTGCATTTATATCAGATATCAAACGTGGTTCATCATCCAGCCATCCCTCAGGTTTAACAGCGTTGACATCCTCTATTTCGACAGGTCCACCTTCATCCCTTTAACAGAAATCATATGCACCGCTGAACTATTAGTATTTTATTGTAATCGATTGCCGACAGTCAATTGCTGAAAAATGGGTGTACATTTCTTACCTAACTTACATGTGGGGTCATTCATTGCACAAGATGCATGAAACATATAGGACAGAAACACACAAGTCTTGCTGAAGTTTACACACATTGGTAACTGGGGGTAGACCAGTTAGGTAAACTATCTGGAGGTTAAACTGGCCACCACAAATGGATTATCTTGTTTGTGTGGCATCAAGGACTCCGGGGTTTTGATGTGTAGAGGTTTGGAGAAAGCTAGAGCCAGAACATTTATGGCAAGTTTGTTGGAGTGTTTTTCACTTAAAGTAACTGTAAGTTCATTAATAATGTACAACGTGAGGGAAACACTCCTCGCTCAGCTAGGCAATAGTACAAAGGAGTAGTGTTGGGTGATAGTTGACGGTGCAAAAACAGGAGTGGAAAAATAGGGCAACTAAAGAGAAAGGCACTCTACGCATCTGCACTCAGTCTACTAATAGTACAGTGAAGGTTGGATAAAAAGTAACTTTTATTAGGTTGGATGAAATAAATGTGTCCAGGAAAATCAGCGCGCCTCAGATGAAGAATGAAAAAGAGAGAAAAAAGAAAAAATAGTGAAGCATGTTCACAAATATCTTCAGCGCAGCATATGGTAAGATATGCACTTACATGAGAGTGCCTGAGCCCAGGCACTTAGGCCCAGATCAGACAGGATGGTACGCGACGTGTGCGCGCACGTTCATCGCTCTTTGAGGTTAGTGGACGATAGTTGTCACATTAGAAACTGCTTGAGGCGGCAAACTACAGCGTGCAAACTACTACTGCGACATTTTGCCGCAACAACCCAAATTGAAATTTGGGGCTGCAGTCGCGTCACGTGAGCTGGTTCAGCCAATAAAGGCAAACGAGCTCCGTGACGTGTTCGTCACGCTCCCCGCCACGCCCCCAAACGCCGCGACCCAATTCCTGTAGTTTGAGCACAGATCACTGGACTGCAGGAGCGCGTGCCGGAGGCGCGCACGCAAGCGCGTGGACGTAGCAGCCAGTCTGAGCTCGGCCTAAGAGGTTTCTTTTACTCCTCCGCTGCCACAGCAAATGGACAAAGGGAATCAAAGCCTCTTCTCCAAAATCCAACTTTATATAAAAATCAAGGTATCATTCACATAAAAACTGAGTATACATGAAAAAAATGGGAGCAGCTGTTGCACTTTTCCTCTCGCAGGCGGCGTCGTACGTCATTTCCGGTATGGTGAGTGTTGTGCTAATGCTGGTCCCAGGGAACGTGCTTCACTATTTTTTTTCTCTCTCTTTTTTCATCTGAGGTGCGCTAATTTTCCTGGACACATCACTTGGGACTGGGAACAGTTCCCTTTCATGCAGCACTGAATTGTATATTGGTTTATTTAGTTTAGCCAACATTTATGTTAGCGCATCCTTATTTTGTTTTAAATGGATCAAATAAATGCCAATAGGGAATTTAGATACAAAAAAAGATCTATACAATAATTCAAAAATACAAACAAATATATACAGGGGTAAATGTGCGAGCTTACAGTGCCTTTCACCTCATTACTAACACAGAGAAACCCCAACCGAAACCCTGTAATTAATAAATAATCATACTAATATAACATAGCCTTCCGGCAGTTACTTCTTTTCCTTGGGCCTTTCCTCTGTCAGTCCTGTTAGCGCAGGCAGTGGAAAGGTTAATTCCTTCCGTAGGCCTGTGTGGGTATTACAGCCTTGAATGATGTATCAGTATTCAAGGGCAGGCCTAGCAACTTCTGAGGATGTCAATCTGAGGGGTGGATATTGGTTGGAACGCCCCTTGTAATGTGTGGCTCTGGCTTGCTATGAGTCAGAGTTAGAGACACTCCCCAAAGATGATAAATTCTGACATCCTCCCAAATGTAGTTGTTCTGTTCAGTCTGAGACTCCCAGGATTGGAGTAAGATGGAAAAGAAAAGGGAGCCTCTCCCTCCCACCCATGAGGGGTTGGGAGGGAAGAGAATGAGGTCTAAGTCAGGGCTCTGATTTAAAAGAGAGAGAGAGAAAGAGAAGCATGAGATGATCAAGAGATAAGAAATGCCTGTTTTCTGTACTGTGAGTTGACTGCAAAAAAAAACACCCAGAAAAGACCATGCTGTATATTCCTGTCTCTGTGTATGGAGGAGTATCAGTGGGGGCCCATCCCCTGAACATCCAGAGGATCCCTGCTGGCTGGAGGCGCTGCACCAACTGAGACCCAGGTAACCTGTTCCTCCTGTCCTGTTTCTCCCCACACCACCACGGAGCGCTCAGCCCTCCTGTTACATACAAAAAGCATACGCCCCCCCGAATCTCCATTAGGGGTAGGGGTAGATGGGCTACACTAATAATACCAATGTGACGACAATCTGCGCATAGCACACCAAACTAGCAATGTACTGAACTGGCTGTGTCCATGACTGGCAGGGTTTCCGGATGGCAGACTCGCATGTGTATGCAGCCTCAAATCCACTCTGCTTGGATCAGAAAGAAAGCTTGGGGTGCAGCCCCTCCACCTCTCATCTTTTGTGCAGTGGGGCCTGTCACGTGCAGGGAGCTGGACTGGAGGGAGAGAGGGGCCTGCCACGGGCAGGGAGCTGGACTGGAGGGAGGGACCTGTCACGTGCAGAGAGCTGGACTGGAGGGAGAGAGGGACCTGCCACGTGCAGGGACCTGAACTGGAGGAAGGGGGCCTGCCCCGTGCAGACAGCTGGACTGGAGTGGGCCTGCCACATGCAGAGAGTTGGGCTGGAGGGAGGGGCCCTGCCACGCAGAGAGCTGGACTAGAGGGAGGGGGCCTGCCAGGTTCAGGGAGCTGGACTGGAGGAGGCCTGCCACGTGAAGGGAGCTGGACTGGAGGGAGCTGCCACGTTCCTGGTGCTATAAACCTTGGCTGCAGAAAAGGAATTCATTTGGAAATGAGTGGAATATTCTCACTGCAGAGAGAGTAAAACCCCTCTCCAGCATACAAGCAGGGAACCATTGCACCAGGACATTGTTAATAACCTGATGCCTGTATGAACTGGTGTGGTTACTATTACAAACCCCATATTGCCATTTATTTCTATGGACACTTGTTTGAAAGTCAGAACATTACATTTCTGCTTCTCCATGTCTCTGTAAGATGTCTACGTTAGGGACATTATTTTACAGTAGCTAGCATGTCCCTCCCTGGACCCACAGAATGTATTTTAAGACATAATCATTACTGGCCTACAAATTAGTTATACTGAGTTGACAAAGCAGAGATGTGGTGATGATACAGATCTGAGGCATTGGAAACAGTGAGGTGGACTAAGGAGAAACAAGATGTGTATTGACAGATGAAGGTTAACTGTTCTGGGTCTGAAAGGGAATATTGGGATTTACACGCTCCCCTTCGATTTACAGCTTCAAGACAACTAAACCGCAGAACAAAAAGGGTCCAGGTGTATGTGTCAATTCTCAATCGTCAATTTCTTATCTTTTCCCCTATGCATCATATGTCCCCAAAGGTAAGGCATAGACACAGGGATGAGAAAGGACTTATTCACTGACAAGATACTGTTACTTGAGGCTTAGGCACAGACTGCAGGGCCAAATGCAGTAATGTTAACTGCATGATATGACCAAAGATTAACCCTGAGTGACAGGGCAAAGGAGATCGAGCCAGGTAGGGAACAGATTACTGAAATAACCAGGGGAAACAGGCATGTAAAGAGAATCATGCTGCCTTATCTAATGTACATTTATATACACCTACCTCCCCCTATCCACCAACCTGTCTTACAATTTCTGTCGCACCAACATCCTGCATGCAACTGAACAGGGCTTAGTAACTTCCCCCCATGGAATAGAATCAGGCACTCTGTTTAGGTAACAGTCAATTAAGACATTTGCTTTCTTACCAATCTTCTGGTTTGATGGCATTGGGGTCAGAGATTTTGGCCCTTTCATCCCACTCATTTGGCATTTTGTCGTTGGGATCGTCTATTTCTTTTGGTGGATTCAGCGGAGGGATCACATCTTCCAGAAGACTTCCTTGGCTGACGACAGTTTGGTCAATTAGCATTTCAAACGTGTTGTCTGGCTTAAGGACTGATTGGATCAGAGAAACATAGCACCAATTAGTTTCGGTAAAAAAAATCTTCTCTTGGCTAAGTGACATAAACAAAAGCAACCAGCTGAATGGATGGGCTTAGCTAACTAAAATAGAGACACCCCAATGATAGCACTCATCAAAGGATAATAAAACAACATGATACAGTATTAAGACTGTAGGCAGGACGCCTGCACTAACATTGGCTGGGCGGAGGCCGGGCATACATAGTTACATAGTAGATGAGGTTGAAAAAAGACATCCATCCATCAAGTTCAACCTACGCTAAATTTATATGACGGATACTCTCCTTACAGTATACTATACTATACAGTATACAGTATACTCTCCTTACAGTATACTATACTATACTTACAGTATATTGATCCAGAGGAAGGCAAACAAAAAACCCCAGTGAAATATTATCTAATGATATCCCATTAAGGGCAAAAATTAATTCCTTCCTGACTCCAAGAATTGGCAGTCGGATTATTCCCTGGATCAACATCCTTCCCATGTATACTTATTTGGTATATCCCTGTATACCTTTCCCATCTAAAAAGATGTCCAACCTTTTTTTGAACAAATCTATTGAATCTGCCATCACAGTCTCCATGGGTTAATGAATTCCACATTTTAACTGCCCTTACTGTAAAGATCCCTTCCCTTTGTTGCTGGTGAAATTTCCTTTCCTCCAACCTTAAGGGATGGCCCTGAGTCCTTTGTACTGCCCGTGGGATGAATAGTTATTTTGAAAGCTCCTTGTATTGTCCCCGAATATATTTGTATATAGTTATCATATCCCCTCTTAGACGCCTCTTTTCTAATGTAAATAAATCTAATTTAGCTAGCCTCTCCTCATAAGTTAGAATGTCCATCCCCTTTATTTATTTGAAAAGTGAAGAATGCGCGACGCACCACAGGAACGAAAAATAAATTAACTGGGGAGAGGGTAACTCCAAAATTAGCTTTTAATAATTCATCTGATCAGCAGACCGGCAAAAAAAATGGAGACGACATGTTTCGTGCTTGTGCACTTTATCACGGCACCATCTTCTTTTACATGTGTAGCCAGGTCTCCCCAGCCTGTCAGCACCCCCCTCACCTTACTGACGATCGCGGGTGCAGCCGAGTCAAATGGCGGCACCGCGCGGCGATCTCAGGGGTGCGGGCGGTCAGGCCCCGGCTCGGGGGTTGCCAGGGACGCGTGCGGCCGGTTGCCAAGGCCGCACGCGCATTACAGGGCTCCCGGCGCTCTCGGAGCCGGGTTGTAAGGGCGCCGCCATGTTGCGCCGGTTCGCGCATGCGCAGTAGGTCCCAGGCGGCCCCGATAGCTCGCGCATGCGCAGGGAGGCTGCGAGAGGCAGGGAACAGTTGCGTGAGGGCAGGGAAGGCGCAGGAGAGTCGCGCGAGAGTAGGGATAGCTAGTGAGAGGTTGTGGCAGCCATTAGGGGTTAGTGTAGGCAGAGGGAAGTGCCCCGGGACTACAATTCCCATGAGGCTTAGGGCCAGGCACACCAGGTGGTACAGTGTGGCCAATGAGGGCCAAGAGTCTGAGAGGAATTGGATACAGTTTCGCGGGCAGAGAGCTGCGTGTTCAGTCAGAGACCGGAGCAGCCCAGGGAAGGAGGTAGGGTACAGGAGTCAGGGACTCCCTGTACTAGGCCAGTACCCCCAGGGCCCGAGATAGCTCAGCTCCCCAGTAAGGTGAGTGTTGCCAGGGGCAGCCCTCAGGTTAGGGACCCTGCCACTTACATTAGTGGGAGTTGGAAAAGGAAGGTTACAAAGAGTTGGAGTCAGGGAGCTGTGAGGGAAGGAAGGGTACGGGGAGCGAGTGCAGCTCCTGCACCCATATAGGTACCCACACCCCAGGTAGGCCCCAACTCCCCACTAGATTAGTGGGTAAGTGCTGAGGGAGGCCCAAGATAGGGACGCTGCCCTTAGTGTAGAGTGCTGCCTTGTCAGAGTCACGGCTGTTAGTGCTGTGAGGGCAGGCACCTTGTTGCGCAGCACGTTGGCTGCAGCCTCCAGTGAGCTACAGCTTGCTGCTGTAGGCGCTGGGACTAGTTAGAAAGTAGTGAGGCTGAAGGGACTTGGGTAGTTAGGGGAGTGGGACAGGTCATTACCCCCTACCGGCCATAGGAGTTCCCCAAGCCACTACAGGTTGCTGTACTACAGAGACAGGCCCTAGGTTAGGGTTCCTGTCACGTTAGTACCACTTATATAGATAGGGACACAGCGGCTGCTGCTGTTCCTGTGGAGCGGTTGGACCCACGTTGGGGTCCACAGAGACTTTCGTACGAATAGGATCGCCCCTGGCGGTCCGCACGTGCAAGGAGTTCGGTTGGAGGATCAGACGGATTCATCACACGGCTGACCCTTTGAGAAGATTGTTGCTGACCCGAGCACCGGAGTGCTCGGCAGGTATTATACCATCATATGTGCACCAACAGGCCTAGAAGTTCTTAGTGACTGCGCAGTCACCCATTGACTATCTCTGTAGGAGTACGGGACATTGGGTGGGGTTCTTGGGACACTGGGTGGGATCACCTAGTGTTGGGGAATCGTCCTGCGAGACGTCACTGTTAGTGTCTCCTCGTGAGAGAGACACTGGTTATTATTATTTGTTAGTAAAGTCATTAGTTATATAATCACTGTGTGTGTGGTTTCTGAGTGGGTTCCTATGTTAGGGTCATTCTACATTTCTATAGAATCCTACATAGGTGGAGGCGCTGAAAGAAGAAACGTTCCAGAGGATTCACCCCAGGCTCTCACTAGTGGAGGCTCAGACCTCCTGTGAGTCTGCAGGTATACGCACCACACCGGTAACACCGCATGTTCTACTCACCCACACTATATATGCGATTGGGTGGGGTGGAATACCCGTTACACATGTATATGCTGTAAACACTGAGACTTATCAATCACATCAATCAAAAGTAGAGCTGCTAAGGATACTTTTTCTATTCAAGATTTAAGGAATTGGATATTACTGTAGTGATTCAAACAGTATAGTGCCTTAAATATACTGTTGGGATTGCTTTTTGGAGCCGCAGACTTGGTCTTTGGACTGTTTTTGCCTTTATTAATTTGGTGGCTCTTCTCTGCACTCTCTCTAGTTCCATAATGTCTTTTCTTAGGATTGGTGCCCAAAATTGTACTCCATATCCAAGGTGTGGTCTTACTAATGCTTTGTAAAGGGGCATAATTATGTTTACTTCCCTTCCATCCATTGCCCGTTTGATGCAAGATAAGATCTTGTTTGCCTTTGCAGCTACTGCATGACATTGGGCACTATTGCTAAGCCTGCAGACTACAAGCACTCCTAAATCCTTCTCCATCAAGGATTCCCCCAATATATCTCCATTTAATTTGTAAGTTGACTGTTTATTCTTGTTTCCCAAATACATAACCTTACATTTATCTGTATTAAAAACGTATCTGTCAGTAGGAGGGCGTTCTGGTAAGTGCGTCTGCAGGGGGCCAAGCATTATGTATCATGTGTTCAGAATATCCACAGTGCTATTCATATGCTTCTTTAAGCAAGTGTGTCTTAAGGTGGGTCTTAAAGGTGGATAGAGAGGGTGCTAGTCGGGTACTGAGGGGAAGGGCATTCCAGAAGTGTGGGGCTGTCAGTGAAAAAGGTTTAAGGCGGGAGAGGGCTTTAGATACAAAGGGGGTAGAAAGAAGACATCCTTGAGAAGAACGCAAGAGTCTGGATGGTGCATAACGAGAAATTAGGGCTGAGATGTAAGGAGGGGCAGAAGAGTGTAAAGCTTTAAAAGTGAGGAGGAGAATTGTGGATTAGCTCACCCACTCCAACCTGGTGTAATTCCTGCACAGCTGGGCTACCTAATCTCTCTCTGTACTGGCAGGTCCTGGTCTCTGCTGGGCGCTGCTGCATGCACTGGTTCAGAAGGGGCAACACTCTCTCTGCAGTTCCCTCTCACTTAGGCTTTGGTCCCGCTGCGTCTGGCGGCGGGCGCGGCCGCGTGCGCGTTCCTCACCAGCAGGGGTATCCTTTCCTAGCCGGTCCCAGTCCCCCCTCGCTGCACGGCTCACAACGATCTGTGACACATCAGCCGCCAGGGGATGCAAGAAAATTGTGATCCCGAGCGGTGATGCGTCACGTGGTGCGCTGATGAGCCTATCAGCGGCGGGAGCGGGAGCTGTCAGACAGCTTCCTCCACAAGGTAGGGGGTGGTGTGTGTGTGTGTGTGTATCAGCGTGTGTGAGGAGGGCATTTGTGGGGGAAGGGGGAGGGAGCGGGAGCTGCTTACCTTCCAGCAGCCTGCAGCAGCTCCCTCCTGCAGCCCGGGAGACCGAGACCAAAGCACGCCCCCCCCCTCCCCTCCCGCTCCCTCCAGACCGCATATCGCGGTCTGTGCCTGTCAGCGCGCCGCCTGTCTGCAGTGGGGGCGCGCTGACTGAGGGAGCGGGGCCTTAGCCTTAGGGGTCCTGCAAGGACTCTCTGTGCAGGATGGGCCTGCACACCATAACTCCCTCAGTTCCCTTTCCAACTGTCACCAACTGTCATTCCACTGGCTAAGCAGTCACATGGTCCAGTGGAATATAATTCTCAAAGGGGCCATGTCCTGTGCTGATAGCAGACACAGGGGGTTACACTTATAATAGGTTTTAGATCGGGTTTAACATATAAACATACTCCACCTCCTCTTCTATTTGCTCGATCCTTCCGAAAAAGAAAATAACCCACTAAATTAACTGCTCAGTCATGAGTTTCATGGGTGGAGGCAAGACGCCTGTAATAATATTGGCTGGGTGGAGGCAGGACACCTGCATGCAATAATATTAGCTGGGCGGAGGCAGGACACCTGCACTAACATTGGTAGGGTGGAGGCAGGACGCCTGCAATAACATTGGTTCGGTGGAGGCAGGACGTCTGCACTAACATTGGCTGGGTGTAGGCAGTACGTCTGCACTAACATTGGCTGGGCGAAGGCAGGACACCTGCACTAACATTGGCTGGGTATAGGCAGGACGTCTGCACTAACATTGGCTGGGCGAAGGCAGGACACCTGCACTAACATTGGCTGGGTATAGGCAGGACGTCTCCACTAACATTGGCTGGGTGTAGGCAGGACGTCTGCACTAACATTGGCTGGGTGTAGGCAGGACGTCTGCGCTAACATTGGCTGGGTGGAGCCAGGACGTCTCCACTAACATTGGCTAGGCGGAGGAGGCAGGACGTCTCCACTAACATTGGCAGGGTGGAGCCAGAACGTCTGCACTAACATTGGCTAGGCGGAGGAGGCAGGACGTCTCCACTAACATTGACTGGGTGTAGGCAGGACGTCTGCACTAACATTGGCTGGGTGTAGGCAGGACGTCTGCACTAACATTGGCTGGGCGGAGGAGGCAGGACGTCTGCACTAACATTGGCTGGGTGTAGGCAGTACGTCTGCACTAACATTGGCTGGGTGTAGGCAGGACGTCTGCACTAACATTGGCTGGGTGTAGGCAGGACGTCTGCACTAACATTGGCAGGGTGTAGGCAGGACGTCTGCACTAACATTGGCTGGGCGGAGGCAGGACGTCTATACCATATATCCCCTTACCCTAAATACCCACTACATATATCCTTACCCTATACCCGCCTACATATATCCCTTACCCTAAAACCCCTACCTACGTCCCTTACCCTAATGCCCCTACCTATAGCCCTTACTCTAATACCCCTACCTCAGCCCTTACACTTATACCCTAACCTACAGCCATTACCCTAAAACCACCTACCTACAGCCCCTCACCCTAATTAAACCCCCCTACCGACAGCCCTACCCAAATACCCTACCTACAGCCCTTCCCCTATACACCCTAAACTAAAAGCCCTACCCTACAAACACCTACCTACAACCCTTTACCCTAATACCCATACCTACAGCCCTACCATAAATACCCCTATTACAGCCCTTACCCTAATACCCCCCTCCTACCATACAGACCCTTACCTAAAACCCCTACCTAAAGCCCATTACCCTAATACCCCTACTTACAGCCCTTACCATAATACCCTACCTACAGCCCTACCCTAATACCCCTACCTACAGCCCTTACCCAATACCCATACCTACAGCCATTACCCATAATATCCCCCCTACCTATAGCCCCTTACCCTAAAAACCCCACTATAGCCTTACCCTCAAAAACCTCTACATATAGCCCTTTACCATATAAAACCCCCTACCTATAGCCATACCTAAAACCCCCTACATATAGACCGTACCCCTAAACACCCCATAAGGGCCCCTTCCCCTAAACACCCTAAGGGCCCTACCTAAAACCCATAACTATAGCCTATTCCTAAAACCCTACCTATAGACCCTTACCCTAAAACCTCCTACTGTAGCCGTTACCCTAAAAAAACCCTACCCTAACCACTAAAACCCCTAAATGAACCCCATGACCTAACTGCCCCTAAAACCCCTTACGTAATTAATAACCCCGAACAGTTAAACTTAACAGTAAACACTTCGCCTTAGAGGTGGCCAGAGGTTCCTGCAGCAGGTCGACCGTCGGCAGTCATTTGGTACCTGGTGAAATAACGGAACCAAAGGTCCCATTCCAGTATTGCCTTCCTGTTTAAAAACGCAGAAGATTTACTCTTTGATCTGGCTTGTTTCATTGAATTCGTTCTAGTTTATTATTGTTCTTTCATTTTTATCTCTTCGGTGGCTGATGTAATGGGGGGAGATCTATTCAACGGTTAAAGAAAGGGCAATAGAGTTGTTTTGATGCCATTAGCCCATTTTTGTTTGCCGCGCAATATGCTAAACGTTGTTTTTCTAACATTGGCCAATGACTCAAGTAGAAAAAGTACCACACGTGGGTGCAGAATTTGGTACGTCATTTGTAATCTGTGCCAAGAAAATGGTACCGGGGCGCTCTCTGAGATTAGAACTATGCTAATGGTAGAAAATTAGGAAAAATATTAACCACACTCAGGGAACCCCGGTGTCCACCTTTCCATAAGGCTGTAAGGTCCAGGGGTCCCCCGTCCACAGCTCAAACACATGTTAGGGGCAGCATTACCGTTTCTCCCCGAAATGTGGAAAGACATAGAGAAGAAAACAAGGAGGATGGGGAGCGCCGATCAGACACACAGCTATAAGATATTTATATATACTGTAGGTTAAAGATCAGCAGAGGTTGCTGGAATCATAATCCTATATAAAATGTGCCTAAAACGAGATAAGAAGTCTCAGTCGTGGCGAATGGAAATAAAAGTGAACTACTGTCAATACGCACAGGACCAGTGTGAGTTAAAAACCCATAGCGGGTTTAACTCGTAGGGGGTTCTTCAAAAGCCGACGCCTCTCGTCTGGCAGGTGCCAAAACACAGCATCCGCCACTTAATAAGTGCCGGGAAGCGGCAAAGGCCTCTGGAAACCTTACTTCCTTGCTCCAGCGCGCGTCTTAGACCGTCGCCATGGCAACGCAGGTGTCAAATGCGCCGGCGGAGGTCATGTGACTCGTTGCCAATGCAACAGGGAACTTCATGACGCCGGACAAGGAAAGGGGGGGTGGAGTCGCGGAGAGAGGGGAAATGCCTCAGGGGGACGCAGGAAAAAAAATTGCCCTCCCCTGCATTACAATATGATTGTGTATTATTTTGTCTTGTTGTATAGTCAGAATGAAACATATTTTGTTTTAATTCGTATTCGTGCTTCCAGAGGAAAAAAAAAGCTTGTATTTTCTGAAAATACTAGTAGGAATTACTCCATTGGGTTACAAGCAGAGCAGAGCAGTCCGCATTTGCATTTTAACATGTACGGGGACCCCCCCCTGCATTCCAGTGATACCTCCTATGTAGGGTATTCGGTATCTCGGTAGCAAGGGAACTTGTGTGCTACACATAATGGCGGCTATAAATGTCCCGCGTCAAGCCGGCCAGTAGGAAACCGTGTGATGTCATCCCTTGCAGCTTCCCTATTGGCCACCATGACAGGGATATTTCAACTTCACAGAGATACCGGACACCTCCTACAGAGGTAAGTAATTTAGCAAAGGTACTTCACATGCGCTATTGTGAATGATGAAAGGTATACAGAACGGCTCTCAACGGAATTTTCAATACTAATTTATTGTCAACAAATGACGTTTCAGCCACACTTGGCCTTCTCAGGAGCAGAATGGCATGTATAGCTATCGTAAATGATGAGCCAGCACACCTGCTGAGATTAGTATAGTCCTGGTACTAGCAGGGCAGCGGGTTGTTGTACCACTACCAATTTATTTGCACAATCACGCTTTTTCTAGGTTTTTGCATTATACATAGCAGTGCCACTTCAGCTATAAAAAACAACCTGATTTTATTTATATTTACTACCTTCTTGAATGCAGTCCAGAAATCGTTGACTGCAGTGTTACTAAATGTCATTTAAACCAAATATATATTATAGATGGTACAACTACTATAATACTTATAAAGCAATTTAACAAATGAGAAGACGGACAGTTCTATGGCATGATATAATGCAAACATTCATGACCGCTAATGATATCGTAGTGCAAAGTGCATTTAGTAGGGAAGGGGGTTTCAAAGATGTTTTTTTTATGTTTTCAATCACGATGTGATTATTAGTACTCCGTGTAGCAGTGTGTTTCTGGCCTCCTCTACCAAGAAAAAAAGAGGGATTATATAAATGGTTAAAATAAAGCCTTTTTTTAACTTAATATTGTCTGCCTACATGTGTCCTGTTTATGTGTGTTATTATTTTTTTATCTGTGGTCTCATTCCTCAGGGTTCTGGGATAGGGAAGGAGTTATTGGAGAATAAAATATCAGGAGGACAAGGACTGGTTCTGAAGTCCATGGCAAAGCACCATGCCCATAGCAGCACAAGCTACAGAAGCCTTATTTTTGACAGCAAAACCTCGATGTCCAGTAAAGTGTTCCTTTTTCCTCTTCCCACGTGATGTGATTTTTAAAAAGTTTGCTTTTACTTTTGTAAATGTAAAAGGTTGTTTAAAAAAACACAAATCACAATTAACCTGAGGTGTTCCTCCAGGGCACCGCTTGGCAGTATTGGCATAGCTTACCGGCGTTAGTTCGCAGTGTCCTCCCTGGAAATGTAACTGCAGCCAATAGAAGGCTTTCTTTGGCATTGGGACCGATTTTTGATGGACGAAGTTTAAAGCTGCCAGACCAAAAATTATTGACGTGTTTTAAAAAAAAAAAAGTTTTTAAATCTAGTTCTGTACTATTGAGAAAAATACTTGTAGCATTTTTGTAAAATATAAATAAACAACTCTGAGACATATTTAATTTATTATATGTAACAAGCATTTTTTGTTCTATTGCAACCATTACAAAGTAACAAATCCCCTTCCTCTCTGAAGCGCTCTGGCACACCCGTTTTTGAGCCCGCCCTCTCTCTAGCAGGCACCAATGTTCTCTAGTGACTGCTTGTCACATGATCTTCCCACAGGAATTTTCAAATTTGGTCCTCTCGGCCTGACTGACAGCCATTTTGTGAACCCGAGGCCAAATCTTCGCCGATAGATCAAGGAGAAGGATTCGATCTGCAACTCTAGCATAATTACTATCATGGTGGGATGTATGATGCACATATTAAAGGAAAGTAGAAGACCAGTAATTTTACACCCAGTGATCTTGGGAAATGGGGCGTTCGCTTAGAAGGTACAAATAGTGGCAGTTTAGATTCGAAAACCCCATGTTCAAATCCATGATAATAAAAAATAAAAAAAACACAAATTACAAGTACATATGCGGCCTCTCAAATTGTTGGAAAATGGGTTGAAATATGGATTAGTCCACAAATGCCTAGATTGGCACGGGTGCAATACCATGAGTGAAATGATAAGATTTATCAAAATTAGAGGAGAGGTGTATTTACAACTGTGACCTCTAGTAGAAGGCTCATTTGATGTAGCACTCCTGGGACAGTTAAAATATAACTTTTATTAAATCTAATATAAAATAAAGTCTACATTTATTGAAAATAAAGAATACAATATTCATATAAAAATGGGGGGTAGATAGTAGTCGTGATGGGGGTGGAGGTTGAAGTGTAATCCCAAATGCGTTATCTTTAATAAATGAATAAGTATACGCTGGGGACAACCATAAAAACCCAACTCAAGAAAGGTAAGGCATCTCTATGCGGACTCACTCAGTTAGATTTAAAAAATAGTCACAGATGCGGCTTTAGATTAGGCAATAATGGAATCACATCATCTGTGGCACTAAAAAATAAAACCGCACTTTTTAATGTTCCACTTTGACAAATCTTTTCTAGGTTGTCTACAGTGATTCTTTACTTTCTTTAAATGTCGGTGCACGCAATATCTGCCTCCATTCAAATGGCGGATGGCTTGTCCTCTTAGGTATTAATATACAGGCTGTCCTCGGTTATCCAACGGAACCCGTTCTGGAAGTAGCGTTGGACAGTGAAACCATTGTAAAGTGAGTCCCATGTTAATCACTGGCGGTGAGCGTTGGATAACGCATTCAGGCGTCGGATAATGCATTCCGGCGTTGGATAACGCATTCAGGCATCGGATAACGCATTCCGGCGTCGAAAAACGGCCCTTAGGGTTGCATTGTAAAGCGTTGGATATGCCATTCGTTGTAAAGTGAAACATTTTATAGCGAGGACTACCTGTATTTGTTGCCTGCTCACTAAACATAGTGTATGTTGTGTGAATTATTGGGAAATCTTTAAAAAAAACATAAAATAGTTGCTAATAATTAATGGGAGGGCTTGGGCCAAGCAACAAAGCCATCCTATATTAGAGTGGAATATAAAGCTTGTTAGAATGCATAATAATAAGTGTAGCACCAGCTCAGGAAATGTGTCAGAAAGAATGGTAGTGATCACAGGAAAAAAGAAGCCTACTTGGAAAATGATGTTAGTGTCCCACCTAAAACCTTTTCTCATTCACTGCACCACACCTCTCGAATGTCCTTCCCCTCAATATCTGACTGGCACCCTCTCTCTCCACCTTTAGCACCTTTCTTAAAACACTCCTCTTTAATGAAGCCTATGGGTAGCTCCGCTGGCTGATACGATACATCTCGGGGCTGTTATATACATGCGAACGCCCGTGCACGTGCCACATGCTTTTCCTGTATATAGTGCCGGGAGCTGCAGTTAATGTGTGTGTGTGTGTGTGGTTGTGTGTGTGGTGTGTGTGTGTTTGTGTGTTGTGTGTTGTGTGTGTGGTGTGGTGTGTGTGTGTGTGTGTGTGTGTGTGTGTGTTGTGTGGGTGTGAGTATAGTGTGTGCATGGTTGTGTGAGTGAAAGGAAGTCCTAAATAAAGATTTTTTAAAGAAAAAAAAAGTTTAATAAATATTTTTTTTTTGTTTGCAATCCTTGACACGCACCACACACACACCACACACACCACACACACACACACACAAACACCACACACACACACCCATACATACAACAGCATCAACACACCTACATACATACATTTGAGCGACAGGCAGCGGCGCGAAAAGATGAATTTCCTCATCTTCGCCGCTGGTGTCGGCTCCCTCCCTGCAGTGAGCGCGCGCGGGGGCCTTGATATGAAAAGGCGACACGTCAGCAACTAAAAAATCCGGCGCACGCGGCGCAGCACGCCCCCGGCACTATGAATGTGCCTAAGGCTAAGGCTCCGCTCCCTCAGTTAGCGCGCCCGCACTGCCTACAGGCGGTGCGCTGACATACACAGACCGACCGATATGCGGTCTGTTAGGGAGCGGGAGCCGGAGCGGGAGGGGGGGCTTGAGCGGGAGGTGGGGGCGTGGCTTGGAGCGGAGGGCACCCCACACCTCCCCCCACCCTCCCTCCTTCATGGCTCGGGCTGGAGTTAAGGTAAGTAATGAGCAAACACAGACACACACGCAGGCACTCATACACACACCACACGCGCGCGACCACACAGGCACACACAGACAGAAGAGGGCACGCACTCAGACACACTCATACACTTCTCCCCGCCTCCCGAAGCCTCTCCTCTCACGCAGCCTCTCCCATCCCCATTGGCTCACAGCCACACCACGTGACGAGAGTAAAGCGAACGCTAGGAAACACCATTCGTCTTGTGTCTCCTAGTGGCTGACGCCGCAACACGGTGTAGTGCGTTGTGCCGCCAGGCGGGGCCGGGGACCGGGACCGGTCTGGTGGGGATCCCTGTGGTGGGAAACTCGCGACATGGCCGCCCGCGGCCAACGAGCGCAGCAGGGACCGAGGCTAAGATACTGACCGCCCCTTGCAGATGACTTACCAGATCCCTCTTACTGTCTCTGTAGTTCTCCCCACTTTACCACTTAGATTGTAAGCTCTTCGGGGCAGGGACTAATTTTTCCTATTGTTACTTTTATGTCTGAAGCGCTTATTCCCATGAGCGTTGTAATATTATGTTACGTGTATACTGCCGCGAACATAAAGCTACTAAACATACATTTGTTTTCTTTTTATAGTATTTGTGACGATGTTTACAAGACCCAGTGATCTAATTTCTTTCCCTTCTAGGTATGAAGTGAATTTTCAAGGTGGCATGACTGTGGAGGCGCAACCTTAAACTTCTGTCTCATTCAAGCAGTTTGGATCTGGTATGCAAGTTACTCTTTACTTCAGTTTATCTGCCACCAGTAAAGAAGTGTTGAAAGGAGTGGTGCTTCTTAAAAAGGGACTTTAAAAAAACAATGGTGTCCATAGTCATCATATTGCAAGATACGTATGCCATGGCCACAACTGCATAGGAACTGGCAATTCTCGCTCCAGTCACAGGAATGATAACGGAGACCACATAATAATTACATTAATTAAGAGACACCATTTGACTTATCATGCATTCTCTAGAGTGGTGTGAGGAGTTTGTCATACGGTATTGTATAAACCTAGCTAGCATAAAAATCATCTAGAACAGGCAGCCCTAATCACAGAGGTATGATTAGCGATAGACCACAAAATGGTCTTACGTTGGTGTTGAGACAGTTTTACATGAATAAATTGCTAGTTTCCATACTTCCTACATATGTTTCCCCTATGTTTCGCTCAATTAGAACTAGACTTTATTTAAAAATCATGATTATTGGATTTACATTTTGTATTATTTAGTGCAGGAAGATTTTAATTTCTTTAATCTCACAATATATACTTTTTATAGTGATTGCTATACACAGACGCCTGTGTATTGTGTTGACACCTTCCTGCCGTGAATAATATATATATATCTTAGTTGGTACACGTTTCTTTTTTGCAGGATGATTCCATGACAGGACACCGGATTACTATTATGTTTGGGACCAGACAAATGTGGGGAAGATTATAAGATGCATTTGATCTTCAGGCATAAGAATCTCTAATTGGAGACTTTGACGAAAACATGCAAAGCGTCCTGAGGTGACTTAAAAAAATATTTTAAAGACCAAAAAGACTCATCTTTACCATCTGGGTATGTTTTCACATCTACATGTGAAATCTACAGCCAAATAGCAATGCCAATCACTATTTTGAAGGTGGCAGAGAATTTAGCACTAACGGGATACCCAAAACGGGTTTCACTGCCTCCACCCTGGCAATGTTAGTGCTGACGTCCTGCATACACCAGCCAATGTAGTGCTACGTCCTGCCTACACCCAGCCAATGTTAGTGCTGACGTTCCTAATCCACCCTGCCAATGTTAGTGCTGATTATGATCACCCAGCAATGTTAGTGAGACGTCCTGCCTACACCTTGCCAATGTTAGTGCAGACGTCCTGCCTCCTCCGCCCAGCCAGGTTAGTGGAGACGTCTTGTCTCCGCAGCCAATGTTAGTGCAGACGTCCGGCATCCACCTGCCAATGTTAGTGCAGAGACGTCCTGCCTCTCCGTCCAGCCAATGTTAGTGCAGGCATCCTGCCTCCACCAGCCAATGTTAGTGCAGACGATGCCTCTACCAGCCAATGTTTAGTGCAGATGTCCTGCCTCCTCCGCCCAGCCAATGTTAGTGGAGACTCTGCCTACACCCAGCAATGTTAGTGCAGACGTCCTGCCTACACCCAGCCATGTAGTGCAGGCATCCTGCCTCCACCCAGCCAATTGTTAGTGCAAGTACTGCCTCTACCCAGCCAATGTTAGTGCAGACGTTCTGCCTCCTCCACCTGCCAATGTTAGTGGAGACGCTCCTGCGTACAACCCTGCCAATGTTAGTGGAGAGTCTGCACAAACCCAGCCAATGTTAGTGGAGACATCCTGCCTCCGCCCAACCAATGTTAGTGCAGACGTCCTGCCTACACTCAGCCAATGTTAGTGCAGACGTCCTGCCTACACCCTGCCAATGTTAGTGCAGACGTCCTGCCTCCGCCCAGCCAATGTTAGTGGAGACGTCCTGCCTCCGCCCAGCCAATGTTAGTGGAGACGTCCTGCCTACACCCAGCCAATGTTAGTGGAGACGTCCTGCCTCCGCCCAGCCAATGTTAGTGCAGACGTCCTGCCTCCTCCGCCCAGCCAATGTTAGTGGAGACGTCCTGCCTACACTCAGCCAATGTTAGTGCAGACGTCCTGCCTACACCCAGCCAAGTTAGTGGAGACGTCCTGCCTCCGCCCAGCCAATGTTAGTGCAGACGTCTGCCTCCTACCGCCCAGACCAATGTTAGTGGAGACGTCCTGCCTACACACAGCAAATGTTTAGTGCAGGCATCCTGCCTCCAACCAGCCAACGTTAGGCAGACGTTCACTGCCTCTACTCAAGCCAATGTTAGTGCAGACTCCTGCCTCCTCCGCCCCAGCCAATGTAGTGGAGACGGCTGCGTACACCCTGCCAATGTTAGTGGAGAAATCCTGCCTCCGCCCAACCAATGTTAGTGCAGACGTCTGCCTACACTCAGCCAATGTTAGTGCAGACGTCCTGCCTCACCCAGCCCAAGTTAGTGCAGACGTCCTGCCTTCCGGCCAGCCAATGTTAGTGGAGACGTTCCTGCCTCCCGCCCAGCCAATGTTAGTGCAGACGTCCTGTAAACCCAGCCAATGTTAGTGCAGGCATCCTGATCTCCACCCAGCCAATGTTAGTGCAGACGTATGCCTCTACCCAGCCAATGTTAGTCCAGACGTCGTCCTCCTCCGCCCAGCCAATGTTAGTGGAGACGTTCCTGCCGTAACACCTGCCAATGTTAGTGGGACGTATGCCTACACCCAGCAATGTTAGTGGAGACATCTGCCCCCGCCCAACCAATGTTAGTGCAGACATCTGCCTCCACCCAGCCAAGGTTAGTGCAGGGTCCTGCCTACCCAGCCAATGTTAGTTGCAGGCGTCCTGCCTACACCCAGCCAATGTTATGCAGACGTACTGCCTCCGCCCAGCCAATGTTAGTGGAGAAGTCCTGCCTCGCCCAGCCAAGTGTTAGTGGAGACGTCCTGCCTACACCCAGCCAATGTTAGTGGAGAAGTCCTGCCTCCGCCCAGCCAATTGTTAGTGCAGACGTTCCTGCCTACACCAGCCAATGTTAGTGCAGGCATCCTGCCTACACCCAGCCAATGTTGAGTGCAGGCTCTGCCTCCACCCAGCCTGTTAGTGCAGAACGTCCTGCCTCCCTCCGCCCAGCCAATGTTAGTGGAGACGTCCTGCTACACCTTGCCATGTTAGTGGAGACGTCCGCCTACACCCAGCCAAGTTAGTGAGACGTCCTGCCTCCGCCAACATGTTAGTGCAGAGTACTGCCTACACCTGACCAATGTTAGTGAGACGTCCTGCCTCCACCAGCCAATGTTAGTGCAGGTGTCCTGCCTACACCCAGCATGTTAGTGCAGACTCCTGCCTACACCCAGCCAATGTTAGTGCAGACGTCCTGCCTCCGCCCAGCCAATGTTAGTGGAGACGTACTGCTCAGCCCCAGCCAATGTTAGTGCAGACGTCCTGCCTACACCCAGCCAATGTTAGTGAGACGTCCTGTCTACACCAGCCAATGTTAGTGCAGACGTCCTGCCTACACCCAGCCAAGTTAGTGCAGACGTCTGCCTCACTTCCGCCAGCCAATGTTAGTGGAGACGTTCCTGCCTACACCAGCCCAATGTTAGTGCAGACGTCCGTGCCTACACCCAGCCAATGTTAGTGGAGTCGCCTTCGCCCTAGCAATGTTTAGGCAGACGTCCTGCTCCTCCCACCCTGCCAATGTTAGTGCAAGACGTCCTGCCTCCACCCGCCAATGTTAGTGCAGGTTCCGGCCTACACCCGCCCTATGTTAATGCAGACATCCTGCTACACCCAGCCAATGTTAGTGCAGACATCCGCCTACAACCCGCCAATGTTAGTGCAGACGTCCTGCCCCTCCTGTTGCACCTCCGACCCGCCAATGTTAGTGGAGGACGTCTGCCTACACCCAGCCAATGTTAGTGCAGAGTCCTGCCTACACCCCAGCCAATGTTAGTGCAGGATCCTGCCCTCGCACCCAGCCAATGTTAGTGGGCAGACGTCCTGCCTCCTCGCCCAGCCAATGTAGTGGAGAGTCCTGCGTACACCGCCATGTTAGTGGAGAGTCCTGCCTACACCCAGCCAATGTTAGTGGAGACGTCCTGCCTCCGCCCAACAAATGTTAGTGCAGACGTCCTGCCTACACCAGCCAATGTTAGTGCAGACGTCCTGCCTCCACCAGCCAATGTTAGATGCGGGGTCCGGCCTACACCCAGCCAATGTTATGCAGACGTCCGCCTACACCCAGCCAATGTAGGCAGACGTCCTGCCTCCGCCCAGCCCAATGTTAGTGGAGACGTACTGACCTCCCCAGCCAATGTTAGTGCAGACGGCTGCATACACCCAGCCAATGTTAGTGCGACGTCCTGTCTACACCACATGTAGTGCAGACGTCCTGCTACACCAGCCAATGTTAGTGCAGAGTCTGCTCCTCCACCAGCCAATGTTAGTGGAACGTCCTGCCTACACCCAGCAATGTTAGTGGCAGACGTCTGACTACACCCAGCCAATGTTAGTGCAGATGTCCTGCCTTCGCCAGGCCAATGTTAGTGCAGACGTCCTGCCTCCTCCACCTGCCAATGTAGTGCAGACGTCCTGGCCTCCACCCAGCCAATGTTGTGCAGGTGCCTGCCTACACCCACCTATGTTTATGCAGACATCTGCCTACACCAGCCAATGTTAGTGCAGACATCCTGCCTACACCCAGCCAATGTTAGTGCAGACGTCCTGCCTCCGCCCAGCCAATGTTAGTGGAGACGTCCTGCCTACCACCCAGCCAATGTAGTGCAGACGTACCTGCTCTACACCAGCCAATGGTTAGTGCAGGCATCCTGCCTTCACCAGACAATGTTAGTGCAGGACGTACTGCCATCTACCCAGCAATGTTAGTGCAGAAGTCCTGCCTCCTCCGCCCACACATGTTGTGGAGACGTCCTGCCTACACCCAGCCAATGTTAGTGGAGACATCCTGCCTCCGCCCAACCAATGTTAGTGCGACGTCCTGCCTACACCCAGCCAATGTTAGTGCAGAATCTGCCTACACTGCCAATGTTAGTGCAGACGTCCTGCCTCACCCAGCCAATGTTATAGGTGTCCTGCCTACCACCAGGCTATGTTAATGCAGAATCCTGCCTACAACCAGCCCATGTTAGTGCAGACGTCCTGCCTACACCCACCAATGTTTAGTGCAGACGTTACTGCCTCCGCCCAGCCAATGTTAGTGGAGACATCCTGCCTCCGCCCAGCCAATGTTAGTGAGACGTCCGCTAACCCGCCAAGTAGTGGAGACGTCCTGCCTCACCCAGCCAATGTTAGGGCAGACGTCCTTCCTGCTACACCCAGCCAAATGTTAGTGCAGGCATCCTGCCTACACCCAGCAATGTTAGTGCAGCATCCTGCCTCACCCAGCCAATGTTAGTGCAGACGTCCTGCTCTCCGCCCAAGCCAATGTTTAGTGAGACGTCCTGCTAACCTTGCAAGTTAGTGGAGACGTCCTGCTACACCCAGCCAATGTTAGTGGGAGTCTGCCTCGCCCAACCAAGTTAGTGCAGACGTCCTGCCTACACCCTGCCAATGTTTGTGCAGAGACGTCCTGCCTCCCCAGCCAATGTGTAGTGCAGGTATCCTGCCTACACCCAGCCATGTTAGTGCAGACGTCCTGCCTACCACCTGCAGCCCCCAATGTTAGTGCAGACGTCCTGCCTCCGCCCAGCCAATGTTTAGTGGAGACGTACTCGCCTACACCCAGCCAATGTTAGTGGAGACGTCCTGCGTACACCTTGCCAATTGTTAGTGGAGACGTCCTGCCTACACCCAGCCAATGTTAGTGGAGACGTCCTGCCTCTGCCCCCAACCAAGTTTAGTGCAGGACGTCCTGCCTACACACTGCCAATGTTAGTGCAGACGTCCCTGCTACACCCAGCCAATGTTAGTGCAGGTGCTCCGTGCCTACAACCCAGCCAATGTTAGTGGCAGACGTCCTGCCTACAACCCAGCCAATGTTAGTGCAGTAGTCCTGCCCTCCCCAGCCAATGTTAGTGCAGACGTCTGCCTACACCAGCCAATGTTAGTGCAGACGTCCCGTCTACACCAGCCAATGTTTAGTGCAGACGTTGCCTGACTATACACCCAGAAATGTTAGTGCAGTGTTCCTGCTACACCAGCCAATGTTAGTGCAGAAGTCTGCCACACCCAGCCAATGTTAGTGCAGACGCTGCCACCGCCCAGCCAATGTTAGTGCAGACTCCTGCCTACCCCAAGCCAATATGTTAGTGCAGACGTCCTGTCTACACCCAGCCATGTTAGTGCAGACGTCCTGCCTACACCCACGCCAATGTAGTGCAGACGTTCCGCCTCCCGCCCAGCCAATGTTAGTGGAGACGTCATGCCCCTACACCCAGCCAATGTTAGTGCAGAAGTCCTGCCTCTCCCCCGCCAATGTTAGTGCAGGACGTCCTGCCTACACCCACGCAAGTGTTAGTGCAGACGTACCTGCCTACACCAGCCAAGTTAGTGGAGAGTCCTGCCCTCCGCCCAGCAATGTTAGTGGAGACGTCCTGCCTACACCCAGCCAATGTTAGTGCAGAGTCCTGCCTACACCCAGCCAATGTGTAGTGCAGGCATCCTGCTACACCCAGCCAATGTTAGTGCAGACGTACTGCTCTACCCAGCCAATGTTAGTGCAGACGTCCTGCTCATCCCCCAGCCAATGTTAGTGGAGACGTCCTGCCTACACCCAGCCAAGTTAGTGGGACATCCTGCCTCTGCCCAACCAATGTAGTGGGAGACGTCTCTGCCTACACCCAGCCAATGTTAGTGCAGACGTCCTGCCTACACCCTGCCAAGTTAGTGCAGATCCGCCTACACCAGCCAATGTTAGTGGTCAGGTGTCTGCCTACCCAGCCTATGTTAATTGCGAACAGCCTGCCTACACCCAGCCAATGTTAGTCCGACGTGGCTGGGTGTAGGCAGGACGTCTCCACTAACATTGGCTGGGCGGAGGCAGGACGTCTGCACTAACATTGGCTGGGTGTAGGCAGGATGTCTGCACTAACATT
Source organism: Ascaphus truei (assembly GCA_036426205.1). Classification (NCBI taxonomy): domain Eukaryota; kingdom Metazoa; phylum Chordata; class Amphibia; order Anura; family Ascaphidae; genus Ascaphus; species Ascaphus truei. The sequence continues at coordinate 43,777 of WSYH01001897.1, forward strand.
GGCTGGGTGTAGGCAGGAATTGCCTGCACTACAATTGGCTGGGTGGTAGGCAGGACTCTGCACTAACATTGGCTGGGTGTAGGCAGAAGGACGTCTCCACTAACATTGGCTGGGCGGAGGCAGGACGTCTCCACTAACATTGGCTGGTGTAGGCAGGGACTCTGCACTAACTTGTCTGGGTGTAGGCAGGACGTCTGCACTAACATTGGCAGGGGGAGGAGGCAGGACTCTGCACTAACATTGGCTGGGTGTAGGAGGCATGACGTCTCCACTAACATTGGCTGGGCGGAGGAGGCGGAGACGTCTGCACTAACATTGGCGTGGGTGTAGGCAGACGTCTGCACTAACATTGGCTGGGTGTAGACAGGACGTCTGCACTAACATTTGGCTTGGGTGTAGGTCAGGAGTCTGCACTAACATTGGCTGGGCGGAGGCAGCGTCTGCACTAACATTGGCTGGGTGTAGGCAGACTTCTGCACTACATTGGCTGGTGTAGGCAGGACACTGCACTAACATCTGGGTGAGGCAGGACGTCTGCACTAAATTGGCTGGGTGTAGACGGTGACGTCTGCCACTAACATTGGCTGGTGTAGGCAGACGTTGCACTACATTGGCTGGGGAGGCAGGACGTCTGCACTAACATTGGCTGGGTGTAGGCAGGACGTCCTGCACTAACATTGGCTGGGTGTAGGCAGGACTCTGCACTAACATTGGCTGGGTGAGCAGGACGTCGCACTACATTGGCAGGGTGTAGGCAGGACGTCTGCACTAACATTGGTTGGGCGGAGGCAGGACGTCTCCACTAACATTGGCTGGGTGTAGGCAGGACGTCTCCACTAACATTGGCAAGGTGTACGCAGGACGTCTCCACTAACATTGGCTGGGTGTAGGCAGTACGTCTCCACTAACATTGGCTGGGCGGAGGCAGGACGTCTGCACTAACATTGGCTGGGTGTAGGCAGGACGTCTGCACTAACATGCTGGGTGTAGGCAGATCCTGCACCACCATTGTTGGGGAGGCAGGACGTCCTGCACAAACATTGGCAGGGTGTAGGCAGGACGTCTGCACTAACTTGGTTGGGCGGAGGCAGACGTCTCCACTAACATTGGCTGGGTGTAGCAGGACGTCTCCACTAACTTGCAAGGTTACGCAGGACGTCTCCGCTAAACATTGGCTTGGGCGGAGGAGCAGGACGTCTGCACTAACATTGGCTGGGTGGAGGCAGGATGCTGCACTAACATTGCTGGGTGTAGGCAGGATGCCTGCACTAACATTGGCTGGGTGTAGAGGAAGGACGTCTGCCCTAACATTTGGCTGGGTGAGGCAGGAGTCCTCCACTAACTTGCGGGTGTAGGCGGACGTCTCACTAACATTGGCTGGGCGGAGGCAGGATGTCTCCATCTAACATTGGCTGGGCGGAGGCAGTACGTCTGCACTAACATTGGGGTGTAGGCAGGACGTCTGCACTAACATTGGGCTGGTGTGTAGGCAGATTCTGCATTAACATAGGCCTGGTGTAGGCAGGACACCTGCACTAACATTGGCTGGGTGGAGGCAGGACGTCTGCACTAACATTGGCAGTGTAGGCAGGATTCTGCCACTAACATTGGCTGGGTGTAGGCAGGACGTCGCACTAACATTGGTTGGGCGGAGGCAGGATGTCTCCACTAACATTGGCTGGGTGTAGGCAGGACGTCTCCACAACATGCTGGGCCGGAGGAGGCAGGACTGTCTGCACTAACATTGCTGGGTAGAGGCAGTACGTCTGCCCTAACATTGCTGGTGGAAGGCAGGATGCCTCACTAACCATGGCTGGTGTAGGCAGGACGTCTGCACTACATTGGCTGGGTGGTAGGCAGGACGTCTCCACTAACATTGGCTGGGCGGAGGCAGGACGTCTGCACTAAACATTGGTGGGTGTAGGCAGGATGTCTGCACTAACATTGGCTGGGTGTAGGCAGATGTCTGCATTAAACATAGGCTGGTGTAGGCAGGACACCTGCACAACATTGGCTGGGTGGAGGCCAGGACGTCTCACTAACCTTGGCAGGTGGAGGAGGCAGGACGTCTGCACTAACTTGGCCTGGGCGAAGGCAGGACATCTGCACTAACATTGGCTGGGTGTAGCAGACGTCTGCACTAACATGCTGGGTGTAGGCAGGACGTCTCCACTAACATTGGCTGGTGGAGGAGCAGGAACTCTGCACTAACATTGGCTGTGTAGCAGGACGTCTGCACTCACAATGGCTGGTGTAGACAGGACGTCGGCACTAACATTGGCTGGGTGTATGCATGCTCGTCTGCACTAACATTGGCTGGGCGAGCAGTACGTCTCCACTAACATTGGCTGGGCGGAGGCAGGACGTCTGCTACATTGGCTGGGTGTAGGCCGGACGTCTGCATAACATTGGCTGGGTGTAGGCGGACACCTCGATCTAACATTGGCTGGGTGGAGGCAGGACGTCTGCACTAACATTGGCGGTGTAGGCAGGACGTCTGCACTAACATTGTTGGGCGGAGGCAGGACGTCTCCACTAACATTGGCTGGGTGTAGGCAGGACTCTCCACTAACATGGCAGGTGTCGCAGACTCTCCACTACATTGGCTGGGCGGAGGAGGCAGGACGTCTCCACACAACATTGGCTGGGTGGAGGGCAGGATCCTGCACTAACATTGGCTGGGTGTAGGCAGGACCTGCACTAACATTGGCTGGGTGTAGGCAGACGTCTCCACTAACATTGGCGGGCGGAGGTCAGGAGGGGCAGGACGTCTGCACTAACATTGGCGGGTTGTAGGCGGATGTCTGCACTAACATTGGCTGGGTGTAGCAGGATGTCTGCATTAACATAGGGCTGGGTGTAGGCCGGAACCTGCACTAACATTGGCTGGGTGGAGGGCAGGACGTCTTGCACTAACATTGGCAGGGTGGGAGGAGCAGGACGTCTGCCTAACATGCTGGGCGAAGGCGACTCCACTAACATTGGCTGGGTGTAGGCACGCGTCTGCACTAACATTGGGGCTGGTGTAGGCAGGAACGTCTCCACTAACATTGGCTGGCGGAGGAGGCAGACGTCTGCACTAACATTGGCTGGGTTAGGCAGGACGTCTGCACTAACTTGGCTGGGTGTAGACAGGACGTCTCACTAACATTGGCTGGGTGTAGGCAGGACGTCTGCACTAACTTGGCTGGGCTGAGCAGTACGTCTCCACTAACATTGGCTGGGCGGAGGCAGGACGTCTGCACTAACATTGGCTGGGTGTAGGCAGGACGTCTGCACTAACATGCTGGGTTGTAGGCAGGACACCTGCACTAACATTGGCTGGTGGAGGCAGGACGTCTGCACTAATAACATTGGTCAGGTTGTAGGCAGACGTCTGCACTAACATGTTGGCGGCAGGCAGGACGTCTCCACTAACTTGGCTGGGTGTAGGCGGACGTCTCCACTAACATGGCAAGGTGTACGCAGGACGTCTCCACTAACATTGGCTGGGCGGGGGAGGCAGGACGTTCTGCACTAACAGGGCTGGGTGGAGGCAGAAGCCTGCACTCAACATTGGCTGGGTGTAGGCAGGATGCCTGCACTAACATTGGCTGGTGTTAGGCAGGACGTCTGCACTAACAATTGGCTGGGCGGAGGCAGGACTTCTCCACTAACATTGCTGGGTGTAGGCAGGACGTCTCCACTAACACTTGCTGGGCGAAGGCAGGACTTCTCCACTAACATTGGCTGGGCGGAGGCAGTACGTCTGCACTAACATTGGCTGGGGTGTAGGCAGGACGCCTGCACTAACATTGGCTGGGGTAGGCAGGACCCTGCACTAACCTTGGCTGGGTGGAGGCAGGATGTCTGCACTACATTGGTTGGGCGGGGGCAGATGTCTCCACTAACATTGCTGGGTGTAGGCATACGTCCCACTAACATTGGCAGGTGTTACGGCAGGAACGTCTCCACTAACATTGGCTGGGCGGAGGAGGGCGACGTCTGACTAACATTGGCTGGGTAGAGGCATACGTCTGCACTAACATTGGCTGGGTGGAGTCAGGATGCCTGCACTAACATTGGCTGGGTTTACAGGACGTCTGCACTAACATTGGCTGGGCGGGAGGCAGGAACGTCTCCACTAACATTGGCTGGCCGGAAGGCAGGACGTCTGCACTAACTTGGGCTGGGTGAGGCAGGACGTCTGCACTAACATTGGCTGAGTGTAGGCAGACGTCTGCACTAACATTGGTTGGGCGGAGGCAGGATTTCTCCACTAACATTGGCAGGGTGTACGCAGCCGTCTCCACTACATTGGCTGGGGCGGAGGAGGCAGGAGTCTGCACTAACATTGGCTTGAGTAGAGGCAGTGAACGTCTGCCTAACGTTGGCTGGTTGGAGGCAGGATGCCTGCACTAAACATTTGCTGTGTGTAGGCAGGACGTCTCCACTAACATTGGTCTGGGCGGTAGGAGGCAGACGTCTGCACTAACATTGGCTGGGCGGAGGCAGGACGTCTCCACTAACTTGGCTGGGTGTAGCAGGACGTGCTGCACTAACATTGGCTGAGTGTAGGCAGGACGTCTCCACTAACATTGGCTGGGCGGAGGATGCATGACTTCTGCACTAACATGGTCTGGGCGGAGGCAGGACTCCCACTAACATTGGCTGGGTGTAGGCAGGACGTACTCCACTAACATTGGCTGGGCGGAGGCAGGACGTCTCCACTAACATTGGCTGGGCGGAGGCAGGACGTCTGCACTAACATTGCAGGGTGTAGGCAGGACGTCTGCACTAACATTGGCTGAGTGTAGGAGGACGTTCTCACTAACATTGGTTGGGCGGAGGCAGGATGTCTCCACTAACATTGGCTGGGTTTGTGCAGACTCTCCACTAACATTGGCAGGGTTGTACGCAGGAGCGTCTCCACTAACATTGGCAGGTGGAGGAGGCAGAACGTCTGCACTAACATTGGCTGGGTAGAGGCAGTACTTGCACTAACAATTGGCTGGGTGGAGGCAGGATGCCTGCACTACATGGCTGGGTGTAGGCAGGACGTCTGCACTAACATTGCTGGGTGTAGGCAATGATCTCCACTAACATTGGCTGGGCGGAGGAGGCAGGACGTCTGCACTAACATTGGCTGGGTAGAGGCAGTACGTCTGCACTAACATTGGCTGGGTGGAGGCAGGATGCCTGCACTAACATTGGCTGGACGGAGGAGGCAGGACGTCTGCACTAACATTGGCAGGGTGGAGGCCGGACGTCTGCACTAACATTGGCTGGGCGGAGACAAGACGTCTCCACTAACATTGGCTGGGCGGAGGAGGCAGGACGTCTGCACTAACATTGGCAAGGTGTAGGCAGGACGTCTGCACTAACATTGGCTGGGTGGAGGCAGGAAGTCAGCACTAACATTGGCAGGGTGGATGTAGGACGTCAGCACTAACATTGGCTGGGTGTAGGCAGGACGTCAGCACTAACATTGGCTGGGTGTAGGCAGGACGTCAGCACTAACATTGCCAGTGTGGAGGCAGTGAAACCCGTTTTGGGGTATCCCGTTAGTGCTAAATTCTCTGCCACTCTTCAAAATAGTGATTTGCATTGCTATGTGCTGTAGGATTTCACATGTAGATGTGTAAAACATACCCAGAGTGTAAAGATGAGTCTTTTTGTCTTTAAAGTATTTTTTTAAGTCAACCTCAGGACGCTTTGCATGTTTTTCGTCAAAGTCTCCAATTAGAGGATTCTTATGCCTGAAGATCAAATGCAATTTATAATCTTCCCCACATTTGTCTGGTCCAAACATAATAGTATACGGTGTCCTGTCATGGAATTCATCCTGCAAAAAAGAAACGTGTACCAATAATATATATATATATATATTCACGGCAGGAAGGTGTCAAACACAATACACAGGCGTCTGTGTATAGCAATCACTATAAAAGTATTATATATTGTGAGATTGAAAGAAATTAAAAATCTTCCTGCACTATAATACAAAATGTAAATCCAATAATCATGATTTTGTAAATAAAGTCTAGTTCTAATGGAGCGAACATAGGGGAACATATGTAGGAAGTATGGAAAACTAGCAATTTATTCATGTAAAACATGTCTCAAACACAAACGTAAGAACCATTTTGTGGTTATCGCTATATCATAACCTCTTGGATTAGAGGGCTGCCTTGTTCTAGATGATGTTTATGCTAGCTAGGTTTATACATATACCGTATGACAAACTCTCACACCACTCTAGAGAATGCATGATAAGTCAAATGGTGTCTCATTAATTAATAGTAATATTAATGTGGTCTCCTTTATCATTCCTGTGACTGGGAGCGAGAATTGCAGTTCCTATGCAGTTGTGGCCATGGCATACAGTAATCTTGCAATATGATTGACAGACACCAGTTGTTTTAAAGTCCCTTTTTAAGAAGCACCACTCCTTGAACACTTCTTTACTGGTGCAGATAAACTGAAGTAAAGAGTAACTTGCATACCAGATCCAAACTGCTTGAATGAGACAGAAGTTTAAGGTATGCGCCTCCACAGTCAATGCCACCTTGAAAATTCACTTCATACCTAGAAGGGAAAGAAATTAGATCACTGGGTCTTGTAAACATCCGTCACAAATACTATAAAAAGAAAACAAATGTATGTATGTATAGCTTTATGTTACGGCAGTAATACACGTAACATAATTATATAACACATCATGGGAATAAGCGCTTCAGACATAAAAGTAACAATAGGAAAAATTAGTCCCTGCCCCGAAGAGCTTACAATCTAAGTGGTAAAGTGGGGAGAACTTACAGAGACAGTAAGAGGGGGATCTGGTAAGTGCATCTGCAAGGGGCGGTCAGTGCATCTTAGGCCTCGGTCCCGCTGCGCTCGTTGGCGCGGGCGGCCATGTCGCGAGTTCCCCACCAGCAGGGGAATCCCCACCGAGCCGGTCCCGGTCCCCCCTGGCGGCACAACGCACTACACGCTGTGGCGCGTCAGCCACTAGGAGACACAAGAGAATGGTGTTTCCTAGCGTTTACTCGTCACGTGGTGTGGCTGTGAGCCAATGGGGAGGGGAGGCTGCGGGAGGAGGAGAGGCTTCGGGGAGCGGGGAGAAGTGTATGAGTGTGTCTGAGTGCGTGCCTCTGTCTGTCTGTGTGTGCCTGTGTGTGTGCGCGCGTGTGTGTGTGTATGAGTGCCTGCGTGTGTGTCTGTGTGTTGCTCATTACTTACCTTAACTCCAGCCCGAGCCCGTGAAGGGAGGGAGGGGGGGGGGAGAGTAGTGGGTCCCTCCGCTCAAGCCACGCCCCCCCTCCCGCTCAAGCCTCCCCCTCCCGCTCCGGCTCCCGCTCCCTACAGACCGCATATCGCGGTCTGTGTATGTCAGCGCACCGCCTGTATGCAGTGCGGGCGCGCTGACTGAGGGAGCGGAGCCTTAGCCTTAGGCACATTCTATAGTGCCGGGGGCGTGCTGCGCCGTGCGCGCGGATTTTTAGTTGGCTGACGTTAGTCAGCCTTTCAATACAAGGGCCCCGCGCGCGCTCACGGCAGGGAGAGGGGAGCCGACAGACAGCGGCGAAGATGAGGAAATTCATCTTTTCGCGCCGCTGCCTGCGCTCAAATGTATGTATGTATGTGTGTATGCGTGTATGTATGTATGGGTGTGTGTGTGTGTGTGTGTGTGTGTGTGTGTGTGCAGATAATTGTATACTATATATTGTGATTTTCACAGGCACTGATTAATCATCCTCAGTATCTACTAGCATTAATAATAGTGGTGGACTTTACATCAAGCGATCATAGGTTGGTTTGATCGGTATGCTGTGTTAGTGACTGCACTCTATCATATTGCACATTTAAAGTATCACATTCCTATACAGCATAGAGATGCCTTACCTTTCTTGAGTTTGGGTTTTTATGGTTGTCCCTAGCGTATACTTATTCATTTAATTAAAGATAACGCATATTGGGTATTACACTTCAACCTCACCCCATCACTGCTACTACCTCCCATTTTATATGAATATTGTATTCTTTATTTTCAATAAATGTAGACTTTATTTTATATTAGATTTAATAAAAGTTATATTTTAACTGTCCCAGGAGTGCTACATCAAATGAGCTTCTAGCTAGAGGTCACAGGTGTTAAATACACCTCTCCCTCTAATTTTTGATAAATCTATCATATTCAGCTCATGGTATGCACCCGATGCCAATCTAGGCATTTGTGGACTAATCCATATTTCAACCCTATATTTCCATACAATTTGAGAGCCGCATATGTTACTTGTATTTGTGTTTTTTTATTTTTTATTATCAGGATTTGAACAGGGGGTTTCGGAATCTAAACTGCACTATTTTTACCTCTAGCGACCCCCAGTTCCCAAGACACTGGGTGTAATTACTGGTCTTCTACTTTCCCTTTAATATGTGCATCAATACAATCCACACAATGATAAGTAATTAGCTAAGTTGCAGATCGATCCGTTCTCCTGTGATCGATCGGCGAAGATTTGGCTCGGGGGTTCACAAAATGGCTGTCAGTGCAGCCGAAGAGGACCAAAGATGCAAAATTCTGTGGGGAAGATCATGTGACCAAGCAGTCACTAGATACAATTGGTGCACTGCTAGAGAGAGGGCAGGGCTCAAAAACGGGTGTGCCAGAGCCTGCTTCAGAAGAGGAAGGGGATGTTACTTTGTAAATGGTTGCAATAGAAACAAAAAATGCTTGTTACATTATAATACATTAAATATGTCATTCAGAGTTGTTTATTTATATTTTAAAAAATGCTACAAGTATTTTCTCAAAGTACAGAACTGATTTAAAACTTTTTTTTTTTTTAAAAACACGTCAGATATTGTTTGGTCTGCAGCTTTAACTTCGTCCATCAAAATCGGTCCCACAGGCCAAAAGAAAGCCTTCCTATTGGCTGGCAAGTTACATTTCCAGGGAGGACACGCGTAACTACGCCGGTAAGCTAGCAAATACTGCAGCGTTGCCCTGGAGGACACCCTCAGGGTAATTGTGATTTGGTGTTTTTTTACCTTTTACATTACAAAGTAAAGCAAACATTTTTAAACAATCACATCACGTGGGAAGAGGAAAAAGGACACTTACTGGACAATCAGAGGTTTGCTGTCAAAAATAAAAGGCTTCTGTAGCTGTGCTGCTATGGCATGGTGCTTTGCAATGGACTTCAGAACCAGTCCTTTGTCTCCTGATATTTTATTCTCCAATAACTCTTCCACTTCCCAGACCCCTGAGGAAGAGACCACAGATAAAAAAAATATATAACACACAATAAAACAGGACACATGTAGCAGACAAGATTAAGTTAAAAAAAAGGCTTTATTTTTACCATTTATAATAATCACTCTTTTTTTATTGGTAGAGGAGGGCCAGAAACACACTACACGGAGTAATAATAATCACATCGTGAATTGAAGAACATAAAAACATCTTTAACCCCTTCCCTACTAAATGCACTTTGCACTACGATATCATTACGGCATGATATGTTGCATTATATCATGCCATAACCATGTCCGTCTTCTCAGTGGTTGAAATTGCTTATAAAAGTATTAGTAAGTAGTTGTACCATCTATAATATATATTTTTAAATGATACATTTAGTAAACACTGCAGCAACGATGTCTGGACTGCATTCAAGAAAGAGTAGTAAAATATAAATAAAAAATCAGGTTGTTTTTTAACTAGAAGGTGGCACTGCTAGTGTATAAATGCAAAAAACTAGAAAAGCGTGAGTGTGCAAATAAAATGTAGTGGTACACCGCTGTCCCTGCTAGTACCACTATACGTATTCACAGCAGGTGTGCATGGCTCATCATTTACATAGCTAATACATGCCATTCTGCTCCTGAGAAAGGCCAAGTGTGGCTGAAACGTCATTTGTTGACAATAAATTAGTATTGAAAATTCCGTGGAGCCGTTCTGTATACCTTTCATCATTCACATAGCGCATGTGATTACCTTTGCTAAATACTTACCTCTGTAGGAGGTGCCGGTATCTCTGTGAAGTTGAAATATCCCGGTCATGGTGGCCAATAGGGAGCTGCAAGGGATGACATCACGGTTTCCTACTGGCCGGCGTGACGCGGGACATTTATAGCCGCCATTATGTTAGGCACACAAGTTCCCTGGCTACAGAGATACCGGAATACCCTACAGAGGAGGTATCACTGGAAGCAGGGGGTCCCCGGAAATGTTAAAATGCAATGCAGACTGCTCTGCTGCTTTAACCCAATTGGAGTAATTCCTACTAGTATTATGCAAGAAAATAGCAAGCTTTTTTTTTTCCTCTGGAAAGCAAGAAATACGAATTAAAACAAATATGTATTCTGGACTACAACAAGACCAAAATAAATACACAAATCATAGTGTAATGCAGGGGAGCGCAATTTTTTTTCCTGCGCCCCCTGAGGGCAGTTCCCCTCTCTCCGCGACACCCCCCCCCTTTCCTTGGTCCAGCGTCATGATGTTCCTTTGCATTGGCAACGTGATGTCACATGACCTCGCCGCGTCATTTGACACCGCGTTGCCATGGCGACGCGTCTAAGAAGCCGCTGGAGTCAAGGTAAGTAAGGTTTACAGAGGCCTTTGCCGCTTCCCCGGCACTTATTAAGTGGGGATCTGTGTTTTGGGCAACTGCCAGACGAGAGGCGTACGGTTTTAGAAGAAACCCCTCTACAGAGTTAAACCCCTATGGGTTTTTACTCACACTGGTCCGTGTGAGTATTGACAGTAGTTCACTTTTATTTCCACGACTTGGAGACTTCTTATCTCTTTTAGGCCACCATTTATAGAGGATTATATTCCAGCAACCTCTGCTGATCTTATTATACCTACAGTATATATACATATATCTTATAGCTGTGTGTCTGATTCGCGCTCCCCTTGTTTTCTCTATGTCTTTCACATATCGGGGAGAAAAGGTAATCTCCCCTACAGGGTGTTTGAGCTGTGGACGGGGGACCCCTGGACGCTTACACCTTATGGAGAAGGGGACACCGGGGTTCCCTGAGTGTGGTAATATTTTTCCTAATTTTCTACCATTAGCAATAGTTCTAATCTCAGAGAGCGCCCCGGTACCATTTGTCTTGGCACAGATTACAATGACGTACCAAATTCTGCACCCACGTGTGGTACTTTTCTATCTTGAGTCAGTGGCCAAATGTTAGAAAAACACGTTTACATTTGCCGCAAACAGAAAATGGAGCAATGCATCAAAACAAACTTCTAATTGCACTTTCTTTACGTTGATAGATCTCCCCCCATTACATCAGCACCGAAGAGATAAAAATGAAAGAACAATAATAACTAGAAACAATTCAAATGAAACAAGCCAGAATCAAATAGAAACTTCTGCGTTTTTAAACAGGAAGCAAATACGTGGAATGGGACATTTGGTGCCGGTTATTTCACCAGGACCAAATGACTGCCGACGGTCGACCTCTGCAGGAACCTCTGCCACCTCTAAGGCAAGTTTTACTTGTTAAGTTTTACTTGTTAGGGGGTTAATTTAAGGGGTTTTAGCAGTTAGGTCAGGGGGTTCATTTAAGGGGGTTTAGTGGTTAGGGTAGGGTTTTTTAGGGTAACGGCTTACAGTAGGGGTTTTAGGGTAAGGGCTATAGGTAGGGGTTTTTAGGATAAGGGCTATAGGTAGGGTTTTAGGGTAAGGGCCCTTAGGGGTGTTTAGGGTAAGGGCCCTTAGGGGTGTTTAGGGTAAGGGCTATATGTAGGGGGTTTTAGGGTAAGGGCTATAGGTAGGGGTGTTTAGGGTAAGGGCTATATGTAGAGGGTTTTAGGGTAAGGGCTATAGGTAGGGGTTTTTAGGGTAAGGGCTATAGGTAGGGGGATATTAGGGTAAGGGCTGTAGGTAGGGGTATTAGGGTAAGGGCTGTAGGTAGGGGTATTAGGGTAAGGGCTGTAGGTAGGGGTATTAGGGTAAGGGCTGTAAGTAGGGGTATTAGGGTAAGGGCTGTAGGTAGGGGTTTTTAGGGTAAGGGCTGTAGGTAGGGGGGTATTAGGGTAAGGGCTGTAAGTAGGGGTATTAGGGTAAGGGCTGTAGGTAGGGGTATTAGGGTAAGGGTTGTAGGTAGGGGTTTTTAGGGTAAGGGCTGTAGGTAGGGGTGTATTAGGGTAAGGGCTGTAGGTAGGGGTATTAGGGTAAGGGATATATGTATGGGGTATTAGGGTAAGGGATATATGTATGGGGTATTAGGGCAAGGGATATATGTATGGGGTATTAGGGCAAGGGATATATGTATGGGGTATTAGGGTATGGTTAATCACTTAGCGGTGTCGGTCACTTGGTCTCGTTGGAACGGCCGCAACCAAATGTCCTAGACAGGCAAATAAGTGGCACAATCATTCTAACGAAGCCAATTAAATTGATAAGATAATTTAAAAAAAACAGCTTAGATTTATTTATATATATATATTGCCTCAGAGTAATAAAGCCGGGTGTAAATGCAGGTGTATGCTTAACGAGCGCGGCACACGGACCGATACCATTATTCTAATATTATACATTTCTCTTTGGGTGCCTGGGAGAGCCCCCTTGGATGTGTGATACAGGACGTATGCTTAGAGCACGGGGCGCTCAACTCCAGTCCTCAAGCCCTCCCCCCAACAGGTCAGGTTTTAAGGATATCCCCGCTTCAGCACAGGTGGCTCAATCAGTCCCCGCTTCAGCACAGGTGGCTCAATCAGTTCCAGCTTCCGCCCAGGTGGCTCAATCAGACCCTGCGTCAGCACAGGTTGCTCAATCAGAGGCTTAGTCGGTGAGTTGGGATATCCTGAAAACCTGACCTGTTTGCGGGGCTTGAGGACTGGAGTGAGCACCCCTGTGCTTGTGGGTGCGTTGCGTTAAGCTTTAATCCCTGCCTCATTGCAGCTGTGCAATACTCCAGGTAAATAAGAGAGAGTCTGTGATAATGTGAGGGAACTCGGAGGAATCCTTACACAGTGCAGCCTCCCTCATACATACGGTTACATTTTTGATGTTATATAAAGATTGTATTTTTGCCCCTTCTCTCCCATATCTGTGCATACATGAAAGCACACTCATTAGCAAACAATACGTCTTTCATATCTCTGAAAACACCGAGGCATGAACAGGAGAGATGCGCGAGGGCATCTAAATGTCAGAAGTTTGTGGAATCCGATGCAATCTTAGGCTACGCTTATAGTGCCAGCGACGCGACGGTTGCTGGAAACTCAAATTGAGATGACTTCCAGTGATCGCAAACAATCCGTCACGTCGCGCATACTATAAGCACACGCGACGGCGGAAATGCATGTTTTGCCGCGACCTTGTGTCACCGGCACTATAACCGCAGCCTAAGGCCTAGATTATTGTGGCAGCAACGGCACACGCGGCGCAAACAGACCTCTTCTCTATGAGGCCGACCATAGAGCGCGCGCGATTCTCGAGAAGACAAACAATTCTGTGTTTGCCGCGTGACGGCCGGGTCACGTGCGTGGTTCAGCCAATGAGAGCGAACCGTTCATATGACATCACGGCCACGTCTCCACCACGCCTCTGCAGACCTCAGTGCAGGTTTCGCGCAAGCAACAGGCGCGCGTGATGTCATGCGCTCCTTCGCACGTGCGGCCACTATAATGGCGGCCTAAGGTGACACAATGCAGGATTATTAGTATAGTGCTGCATCTGGAGCAGCATCTGCTCGTCTCCTCCCACGCTTTCTCTAATCCCTCTGCTGTAATCCTTCTCTTGTAACCGCTTTATGTTTATGTGTACACTTTGAACATGTATTATACAGCGCGTTTGGCCTCTGTCTCTTTTCTACTCACATTATGACGTCTAGATACCAACAAGAAAAAAAAAGTCACACTTGAATAATGCAAAGATACTGCACCTTGCACATAAATGCAGTTATCCTTAAATGAAGTCACTTCTGTGCTTTGAAAAACTAACATACAGTATATAAAAGTAGTTCAAATAAGATCTGCTGTCAGTCTAATGCAGTGGAGGGAACAAGGGCCGCAAATAATCTATTACCATATAACCGCTCCATATATCTCCTGCTATCTCCCCATATAACCACTCCCTATACCTCCTGCTATCTCCCCATATAACCGCTCCCTATACCTCCTGCTATCTCCCCATATAACCACTCCCTATACCTCCTGCTATCTCCCCATATAACCGCTCCAACAAAGTAAGAAAAATGCACAAATGCGCACCAGGGATTAGATAATGGTAATTTATTTAAAATACACAAACACTGAGGGGATCCAACCCCACCTCAGCTAAAAATGTGATACAGCTCAGACACAGTGACCATATGATATGACCTCTGAGATATATAAACCCTAAACAGTACAACATAAAAGACACAATAAAAATGAATATAATCAGTAAAACAAAAAATAGAAATCCATCTAACGATTCAAAGTGAAACCGCCATAGATTATAAAAAAACTGGCAAGGGGAGACGGACACTTACACTGAGGCAGAAATGCGGGTTCACGGTGTCCGCATAGAGATCCGGATCACGGCACCGTGAAGCAGGAACACACCGCTTGTGACTCTCGCAGGCTCCGTCTCAGCTTGTCAGGTGTCGTGATCCGGATCTCTATGCGGACACCGTGAACCCGCATTTCTGCCTCAGTGTAAGTGTCCGTCTCCCCTTGCCAGTTTTTTTATAATCTATGGCGGTTTCACTTTGAATCGTTAGATGGATTTCTATTTTTTGTTTTACTGATTATATTCATTTTTATTGTGTCTTTTATGTTGTACTGTTTAGGGTTTATATATCTCAGAGGTCATATCATATGGTCACTGTGTCTGAGCTGTATCACATTTTTAGCTGAGGTGGGGTTGGATCCCCTCAGTGTTTGTGTATTTTAAATAAATTACCATTATCTAATCCCTGGTGCGCATTTGTGCATTTTTCTTACTTTGTTCTGTAATCTATATTCTGTTTTCCTATGGGGAGTCCTGTAGGTTAGTCTGAGGCATCCTTAGATAATCTGGAACCTGGTTGACAAACACAGATGTCATTTTTTTTTAACATATTACAAAAGGGTTGCCTTTGTTTTTGAAGCTGTTTTAAAATGTGTTATTATTTAATCGGTAGGTTGCATACAAGACTCCAGCGCCTAGTGGAGAAGTGTTCTTCACAGCTACATTTGATGATGGAACATTGGATGGGTAAGAGACCTTTATTCTGTAAGATGTTCATTCACTAAGAAATCTGTGCCTAGGAGTCTCCTGATAAAGCACTTCATCAGTCATATCTCCGCAAACCCACACACTGGAGAAACTGCGGGCTACATTTACTAAACAATGCTATTCCGCAAACCACCTTCCAGTGCCAGAAGACAATGAGTGTGCTGGATGGCTTCTTCTGGCGACAGAGGTTGTTTTTGTGGAATAGCACAGCTTAGTAAATTTGTTTCTGTATGCATTAAGATACTCTTGTAAAATACATATCCGTTTCCAGGGCTCAGGAAAATGCATAAAGCGGACAGAATTTATACGAACAAATATTCTGAACAGGCATAAAATCTGCTTTTATATCTCTGCATTTTCTCTTTCTTCGCTGAACACAATTTTCCCTCTCTCTATCTCTCTCTCACCTCGCCTCTCTCCTTTTCTGCCCTTCATTGCCTTACCCTCCACCTCCTTTCCTTCTCTTTTCCCCCTGCACCTAATCTTTCTCTCGCCCCACCTCCATCTCATTGCCTCCTTCCCCTACATCCGACTCACTCTTCCTCCCCTTAACCCTGCTGAAGACGTCAGAGGTAAAGAAGATTTGGCAGCCAACATCCCAGTGTGAGACCGAATCCTCCTCTTCTTTCCACCCCTGTAAAGCCGCGTCCATACCGTGTGTGATTGTGCACACGACGGCGCGGGCAGCGCGAGCAATAGGCCGCACCTCAATGAGGGAGGCCAAAAACGCGCGATGAAGCGCGACGGGGCGGCACATTTTCCAGGAGACAAAAGATTTTTGTTTTTGTCGCGCGATGGTCGGGTCACGTGAGCGGTTCAGCCAGTGAGGGCGAACCAGCCTCGTGATGTCACCGCCACGCCTCCGCCACGCCTCCGCCACGCCTCCCCATCGCTGTGGATCTCAGGCCACAGATCGCTCGGCCGGCAGGCGCGCGTGACGCCATATGTTCCGTCGCCCGTGGGCCCACTATATCCGAGGCCTAAGATATAAACCCCAAGCGCAGCTGGAAGGGAGGAAGAATGTGATCTTGGCTCGTTGACCTGTAAAGGAGCTGAGGATTTAATTAATGAAGCGGGAACGGTCATCGTTAGGAAAGTCACACTGACGGACGATGAAGGGGCGAGTACAATTTTTAGCCCTAGCGCATTTTGTAGACATTTGAATTTCTAGTTTTAGTTCGTTGTAGTTTATTATTTTTTTACAGCTAAGAGGTATCATGACAGCAAGAGGCTTCAACAGTATCAGACAAAATAGTGTTGCTTTGTCACTTTTCCTTTATTTTGAGGAAATACTGCTTGAAGAAAGGCTTTGATTCCTCGAAAAGCCCCAAATTATCACATCTGTTCCCTATCATTTAGAAATGTTTTGTTCATTGTAAGAAACATGATAGAAGAAGATTGTTTGTTTTCAGCCGGGAGCATCATTGTGTGATACCTTCCCAACTAGAGGATCAACAGAAGAGTCCTTCATATGTTACATATCCCAACTAGAGGATCAACAGAAGAGTCCTTCATATGGTACATATCCCAACTAGAGGATCAACAGAAGAGTTCTTCATTATCTAATCCCTGGTGCGCATTTGTGCATTTTTCTTACTTTGTTTTTCAGGGTGCCCTCCCCCCTTTTATAGGGGGGGACCACCTTGAAGTGGGAGCCTTTGGGGAAACGCTCCATGCACGTGCAGCAAAGGGATTTTCCACATTTAACAGCTACAGCACGAGCGCTGAATATCCTTCTTTTTCTGCTTTCTAGATTACAGAACACATAATAATATGATTTGAGTGCATTATAGTTTGAATATTATTAATGACATTTATCAATAAAAAGTTTAACGGATTACATTTATTCAGGTATACACACGCAATTTATTAAATGTATTTAATTTTTCATGTATTGTACATTTCAGCACCCCAAATTCACATCAGCAAACTTCACATTCTTTACAACTCAACATGCCATGTTGTCTTATTCAACACCCACCATTGTGATTTGTTAGCTGAACTAGGCTGGCTATCCCGTGGGTCCAGGTGCAATGTACACCTTCAAATACTTTCTGTACAGGTTCCCCAATTATCTGAGCAGACTTCTCAACCCCACTGTAAACAGCACTTATCACCTTATAGAAACATATAAGAAACCTGCGTGTAGTCCCACGGTTCAATAAAAAATCTGGGCGCTTTTCCTTTTCGTACCGATCACCCCACTGCTTGAACAACTTACCCGAGTCCTCCAAATCCACTTCCTGTCTAAGTTCCTTTAGGACTTTGGCTGTTTCCTACTTTAAACATGTTTGTAACTGTAACTTGTAATGTTGTCACTTTACTTCCTGCCCCAGGACATCATTGAAAGCGAGAGATAATTCTCAATGTATTTTTTTTCCCTGGAGAAATCTTTTAAATCTTTGTTACAAAGTAGTGCACCTTTTTTAAAAACAATTTTAAAAAAACGTATTAAATAAAATGTCAAATAAATAAATAAAAATGACAGTCACAATTGATTACTAATAATCAGGTATTCAGTTTCCAACCCGTTTTTGGCCGAACTTCAACGAACTTAACTACTGACAAGCTGATGCCATTAGAAATTGGATAACAGAAATGGGGATTCCCTGTGGGGAAAACAATACATGTAATGAAAAACTATTTCACCCCCATATATATCCATGATGTTCTGGCATGCACATGGCCTAAAAAGGTACTAGGACAGTTGGGGGAAGTCCCTCCCATCTGGGACAAAAGTGACAATAGCATGCTTAGGGGTACATTTAACTGAAGGACATATTCTTTTTAAAACACCTGGGACAAGCATTTCTCCATTATTTTGTAAATGTTTAACGTGTTGCGGGGCCCTCTGGCCGGCAAGGGAGGTAGGAAGAAGCAGACGCATATATGGCACGTTGTTTAGAAAACCATGGCAAAGTTACCTCTAAATAAACTTTGTGCTCTTCTGTATCAGTTTCTTCTGTGTTGTCCAGATAATCCTCTTCAGCATCTTCATCATCGTCTGCAGCTGCTAACCCGATGAGCAGAGCTGCCAGACACAGCCACCCCCAGCGAAGCCTCATTCTGGTGCTCTGCGGAAATGACACGCAGTTTGTCACTGACATTGGCCCACTGTGCAATAAAGCCACAATCAGCATCACTGGACCGAAAGGTTGATTTTGTTTGGTAGACAGATTAATTTTTTTTCTTACTAGTATCTGAGGCGTTATTTATTCCAGAGATACCACGCCCTGGAAAAAATTGTCTTAGAGATGGACTGAAACAGACGTCAAAAGGCTTGCAGAGGAATATGGATCAGGGAAGCTCTATGGTACTCAAAGTGTGTTGGCACCGATTTGGCACTACCCCACGGAAAGTCCTTTTGAGTTGAATGCACCTAATTGGCACTATACCCTTTCCTTTAATAAACCCCTAAGGCTCCTATTTCCTCTCCCAAAATCCCGTGTGTAGAACTTAGCTTGCGTATCAGCTCACAAACGACACCATGCTTGTCTTATCCTCAGTGTTTATTGTCTCTCCCTCTCAAGTAATGTCAGGGACATCAAACTAGAATTAAAGCTTCATCTGATGTTCTGATCTAAGAAAGAACCACAAAATGCAAACACCAAGCGCTAAACCTATTATAACGTGCAATAATTGACACAAACGCTGGCAAATAGATGTTGGCCAGTCCACCTACATAGTGCAAGGAACACAGGAACATAGTGCAATACGTCTAAATGATCATGTAATACAATGTCTCATGCTGGAATCTACTCACACTTTATGCTGAAGTGTTGGGAACACCCCTCTATGGGAGACTTGGCTTGTCTTTTAAGAAGTGGTAAGCTTGGTTTGTCTTTAAGTAGTGGCATACCGCTATGGTCACTCAAATGCAGCTCATTGAAACACCTTAAATTAAAGACATATGCACAGTGTTAAATCGTTAACAAATTGCATAAGCACTTCCAACCAAATGCACAATTTAGCTAATCGGTTGGAGCCTTTATAAAATGTCGTCTGCGGCTTGCACAGGCTCTGGTTGCCCTCATCTCCAGCTGGAGTCAGGCTGCGCTTTTTTGTATATGTCCGGTTTACAATAAATATATTTTTAATTGACCCAGCAGCATCGGCTCTTCTTTGGTGATTTCCACGGCAGCAGTGTAAGACGTTTCTCCCAGCTGGGAGTTTCCTCTCATGTATTCCTTTGAGCCGGTGCACGCCTATTCAGATCTTCAATCAAGTGAGTACAGAAGTTTTTTATACTTACCTTCATTTATATCTTGATCCAGCTCCAGGACATTGTCAATCCATTAAGTTGGGGGTCTGGGCTGATCCACACGGGCGACCCTGACTAACCCCCTTCATATTTTTGGCTTATGACCATTTTAGGAGCTTATTTAGGATCAACACCTGGATCGTTACTGTGGACTTCAACATTTTGGATTATCAATTTATTTGCCATTGTGTGTCACTAACCTAGAGCTCTACTTTGGGAGGTACCTTTCCTCCTGTTTTAGGCTGCGCTTATAGTGCCGGCGACACAGCATCAAAACAAATGCATTGCCGCAGTCGCGTGCGCTTATAGTAAGCGCGACGCGACGGCTTGGTGGAAGTCATCTCAATTTGATTTTTCCAGCGACCGTAGCCTGACGTCACCATCGCTTCGCCGTCACTATAAGTGTAGCCTAAGGCTGCGGTCCCAGTCATAACTGTGACACGCGCGCCCGGCGGGGGGGGAGGGGCAGCGCGTGCACAGCGCTAACCGCGATCTGACAGGGAGAGGGAGCTTGCGACGGGAGGGGGCGGGGTCGGGGATTTGCGGGGGCGTGGCCATTACGTCACGCGGCTGGTTCGCCCTCATTGGGTGAACCGCCGGTGGGGGCGTGGCCACGCCTCCGTCGCAAGGTTTGAACGAAATTTAATTGAGTTGGAAAAAACCTTGCAGCACGGCGCGGCTGCACCTTCAGCGAGACGGTGCGTACTGGGCCCAGCCCCATTGAGGGGCGGTGCTTACACGCACAGCGCACGCCGCGCCGTGCGCACAGGCTGTTACTGGGACCGCAGCCTAAGAATGCTGTCTCCTCTCGCAGCCTCGCTAGAGACAAAGTGTCTCTCTCTGATGACGTCACTGGTTGGCCTCATCCTCTGCCTCCATCTGTGCTCTGCTACGTCAGCTAGCTCCACCTAACGCGTTAAGTGACCTCTTGGTCACATCTTCAGCTGGAGACGCGGGCGACCAGACCCTGTGCAAGAGGCGGACGGCATTTTATCAATGCACCAACCGTTCAGCCAAATTGTAATTGTGCATTTGGTAAGAAGTGCTTATTAAATTTGTTAAAGATTGTACACTATGTGCATATCTCTTTCATTTATGGGGTGTCAATGAGCTGCATTTGAGTGAACATAGCGGTATGCCACTACTTCAAGACAAGACAAGCTTACCACTTCTTAAAGGACAAGCCAAGTCTCCCATAGAGGGGTCTTCCCAACACTTCAGCACAAAGTGTGAGTAGATTCCAGCAAGAGACATTGTATTACATGATCATTTAGACGTATTGCGCTATGTTCCTTTATGTCACTGTTCACTTTGCAGCAACATTTGTGCATCCCTATTAACTCACAGCCTGATGGAACCAGCACAAGGACCGTTTGGAGTTAAAGATCACAATAGCCCAGACCCACCACAGAGTGCTAAGCTTAAATTTAAGTTCATTCAAAGCTAAAGCGGTCTCACATTTTATTCTGGTCTGTAACTGTTACATAAGCCTATAATATATATTATCTCTAACTGTGCATGCAATGTCTTGTATATAATGTATATACCCTGTTCACTTATGTAACTGTATTTGTAACCATGTGTTATTTGTCATATTAACTATGCCCAGGAAATACTTGAAAACGAGCGGTAACTCTCAATGTATTACTTCCTGGTAAAATATTTTATAAATACAAAAATAAATAAATAAGCATGACTTTTCTCCTATTCATATTAAAAAAAACTGCAGCTGTCAAGCCAGCCATGTTACGTGAGGTGTCCTCAACTACAAGCACATAGATGATAAAGTGTCTATTCCCATTGGGACAATGCCACGCTTTCCAAATCTGCTGCATAATGAGGTGCCTGTGGTTATTATTACTGTTGCTATAATGACAAAGCACTGCTACCCTCAGCATCACAGTTTATACACAGCTACCAGCTGTTGATCTTAAATGATCTTTGCCTCTAGGGGTCATGGGGTGACTCGTGGGATTATATCATGCCTGGTGTTGGAGTACAGCACTATATTACTTCCTATCTCTCCCTTCCATGAAGGACTGCCCTGTCTAACTGCATATTGAGATAAACTGTTTCATATCGTGGAACAAAGGCTTAAAAGGTAGAAGAATTTACACACCGCAGGACTTCCAGGAGTACGTTTCCACAAAGTATTATTATTATTGTTTAAATTACACAGGGCACCAATGCACAACCAGGACAGCTCAGCTAGAAATGTGTATAGTTTGTTGCCAAGAATGCAGCGTCAAAAAGCTCAAAACACCAACATTTTGATAAAGGAAAAGTTCCCAGGGCAGAATGAATTGTGCCCATAATATTTTCTGGACTTCACGTGCAATATAGTTCCTCTTCAGCCCCGGCTACCACAAGTGCGTGAGTCAACATATCACAACATGTTGCATTCCTGACATCTCTGGCAGCGAAGGAGTCAAATTAGCAACTTCTTTCCTGAGCCTTTATCAGTGAAGAAGCTCTGTGAAGCCTTAAGCCGTGATTATATCCCAAAACGCGTGTAGCCACGCCAAAACAAATAGCTTCAATCTAATGCTGGTGCTTATAGCGTAAGCGGTGGTCGCAGCGCACCGTACTGCAAAGCGGGCGGCTGGGGAAAAGACTGAGAAAAAAAATGTTTCTTGCAACGGCCGAGTCACGTGAGCGGGTCAGCCAATGAGGGCAAACCACTCACAGCCACGCCGCCGCCACACCTCCAAGCCTCCTCTGCTCTCACTCCTCGGTATAATCCAGATGCTGCTCGGCGGCAGCGATGTGTGACATCACAGAATAGCGCTGTCGCCTTGCAGTACTTGGTATAATCTCAGACGTAGGCCGTGATTATAGCCAGAATCACCTGCTGCTACGTGTAGCGCGACGCTGCAAGCCCGAAAAACAAATACATCAAGCCAAATGTAAACACACATATCAATTGCGACAGCTGCACAGCTACGTACTGCAACGGTGCAATCTACTCAGGAGACATGAGAAATAGTTTTTCCCAAGCGACGGCCGTGTCATGTGATTTGAAAGGCCAATCACAGCGCATCCCTATCAAACCAATCACAGGCCCCAAATTCTTAGCCAATCACATCTGGCCATGTCTCTCTGCAGTACCGCTACGATTGTGCACAAATCGCCCGGCGACATCACCGGATTGCGCTGCAGCTCTGCGAGCAACCACACGCGCGGGGCAATCAAAATGCGGCGCAATCAAAATGCTCTATGAGGCTGTCCTTAGAGCGCGCGCGATGCACGAGGAAACAAATACATTTGTTTCTGTCGCGCGAAGGCCGGGTCACGTGAGCAGTTCAACCCGATGAGGGCAAACCAGCTCCGTGACTTTACGCCCCGCCTCATCGCGTCCACCTAGCGCGCACACATCGCTCCAGCTGCAGGCACGCGTGAAGTCACGTGCACAGTCCCACACGCCATGGACGCGACCTAATGAAAACTGCCTCGTAGAGCTTACAATCTCATTTTGGTGCCGGAGGCAAATTAACATTGAACCAGGACCACCGCCGCTTCAAATGCTGTGAGATTAAACACTGCACTACTCCTTTAGGCTGAAAAGTATTATATTACTATATTAGGCAACAATCAAGCTTTTTTTCATTTTTTTTTTTACAGATTCCTATTAATATGAAATATTCTACGTTAAATAGTGTACCCACCTAGTCCACTTAAAAAA
Organism: Ascaphus truei; assembly: GCA_036426205.1. NCBI lineage: Eukaryota > Metazoa > Chordata > Amphibia > Anura > Ascaphidae > Ascaphus > Ascaphus truei. Next base: position 66,929 of record WSYH01001897.1, read on the forward strand.
AGCTGTGTGTGCTGTGCACGCGCATAGTAAGTGAAACTTCTTTGACTTTTGTCACAGAAATTGTATTTGTGTTGGTGATGTTTTAATTAAAAATCAAAATACAATTTCATTGACAAAACGCAAATACATTTGACTTATAATGCGCGTGCTCGGCACACATCCCATTTGCACTGAGTGTGAATATGTGTGTGTGTGTGTGTGTGTATGTGTGTCAGTAAGTGTGTGTGTGTATGTTTGTCAGTCAGTGTATGTGTAAGTCAGTCAGTCAGTGTGCGTGTGTGTCAGTCTGTGTAAGTGTGTCAGTCAGTGTGTGTGTGTATGTGTGTCAGTCAGTCAGTGTGTGTGTGTGTATATGTGTGTCAGTCAGTCAGTGTGTGTGTGTGTGTGTATGTGTGTCAGTCAGTGTGTGTGTATGTGTGTCAGTCAGTGTGTGTGTATGTGTGTCAGTCAGTGTGTGGTATGTGTGTCAGTCAGTGTGTGTGTATGTGTGTCCACATTTTATGTTGTCAGTCGTGTGGTGTATGTGTGAGTCAGTTGTGTGTATGTGAGTCTGTTTGGGGGTTTTGTGTGTGTGGTTCATGTGTGTGTGTGGGGGTCTGTGTGGGGCAGTCAGTTGTGTGTGTGGGGTCAGTTCAGTGTTTGTGTGGGGGTCAGTCTGTGTGTGTATGTGAGTCTGTGTGGGGGTCAGTCTGTGTGTGTATGTTGAGTCTGTGTTTGGGTCTGTCAGTGTGTGTGTGGGGTCTGTGTGGGGTTCAGTCAGTGTGTGTGTGGGGGGTCTGCGTGGGGGTCAGTGTGTGTGTGGGGGGGGTCAGTCAGTGTTGTTGGTGGGGTCTGCCGTGGGAGTCAGTCATGTGTGTGTGGGGGTCTATGTGGGGTCATTGCCAGTGTTGTGGGGGTCAGTGTGTGTGTGGGGGTCTGTGTGTGGGTCAGTCTTTTGTGTTGTGTTTGTGGGTCTGTGGGGGGTCAGTCAAGTGTGTGGTGTGTGGGGTCTGTGTGGGGTCAGTCAGTGTGGTGTGGGGGTGTGTTGTGTGTGTGTGGGTCTGTGTGGGGGTCAGTCAGTGTAGTGGGGTCTGTGTGGGCAGTCAGTGGTGTGTGGGGGTCAGTCAGGTCTGTGGGGTGGTCAGTGTGTGTGTGTGTGGGTCTGTGTGGGGGTCAGTCAGTGTGTGTGTGGGGTGTGTGTGTGGGGGTGTGTGTGTGTGTGTGGGGTCTGTGTGGGGGTCAGTCAGTGTATGGGGGTCTGTGTGGGGGTCAGTCAGTGTGTGTGGGGGTCAGTCAAGGTCTGTGGGGGTCAGTCAGTGTGTGTGTGTGGGTCTGTGTGGGGGTCATTCAGTGTGTGTGTGTCCTGCTGCAGCCAGGGGCGGGTGTAAAATTGCGCACCACTCTCCCCCTCCCTGCGCAAATTCTGTCTTCGCAACCCCCCCCCCCCCCCGCGGGGTACATGCGCCCGGCACGGGCATGAGTGACCGGCCGCGGGCGAGATTACCCGTCCGCTGCCCGGCCCACCCTTTCTTCCAGCAGCAGGAGCCGGCGCCGAGCCCCTGTGCTGCGCGGGTTGCGCCGTGTGCCACCGCTTCCTGGGAGGAGGCCCGCGAACGCCCATGTCAGTTAGGAGAGTGTGGGGGGAACGTCAGCGGTGCCATCACAACTGCGCATGCGCGGCATGGCAGCGGGAGGCGGAACAGCGGCAGTTAGGAGCGGCGGTTATCGCCGCCGCATATGTGAGCAACTGGGTGTGGGGTGTGTGGGAGGGTGAGGGGTGCGGCGGCGATTAGGAGCGGCGCCGGCGGCTATCGCCGCCGCCACATGTGACAGGGGACGTGTGAGCGGAGCGGTGCCCACTACTTGACGTCACTTCCGTTTCACATTTCTCCCCCCATCTATCCAGTTTTATCCCATCAGAGGTGCCACTAAAGAAGTTTCACTTCAAAAAATCAGCGAATCAGATATAATAAAAACAAGTCCATCAAAATAATACGAGTACATCTCAGTATAAAATGAGTAGTCCAGAGTATTATTATTATCTTTACTTTGTAAAGCGCCAACATATTCCGCAGCGCGTACTGAGTTACTTTAGAAGCAGCCATCCCGCTGAATATCAATATTGATTATTTTACATAATTCGAATCGGGGGGCCTTCTGGGGCTAACACAAGCTATTTTTAGCTTCAGTGACCCTCCACACAGTGGCGGGCTTACGTTTTTGCCGCCCGTAGGCTCGGGGCGGCCCTCCTCCCTAGCGTAGTGACATCATTTGACGTTGGATCACCATGATGATGCGACAGTACAGAAGGGGGCTCGCTCCGGAAAAGGTAAGACTCACACACACATTTCCTCCCCCAAAAATTGACGCCTCCCAAAAAATTGCCGCTCTAGACTACTCAGCCTTATGGGAAATCCAACCCTGGTCCCACAGATACCCAAGATGCGTACTGATTTAGTTGTCATAGTTACTTCCAGGACCTGTGAACGTTCACCCAACAGGAAGCCACAAAGTCATCTCCCTGATGATGTTGCGACTTCCTATTGGCTAGCAGAACACGCCAGCTATTTTGATTTCCCTATCGGGGAAGAATAACAGGCAACTAAACTGGTAGGTATCCCAGTAACCGGGGGGGGGGGGGGGGGGGGGGACCTCTGAGCTAAAATTCAGTCTGGAGGGCCCCTGTGTTCAAATTCTGTACAAGAATCAATAGTGAAAAAAATTACATTAAAATAGGCATGCAGGATTGCTGCTTTTACTTAACCCTTTGAGTCCCGGCAGTCACAGCATTTTCTAGGACCCTAGCAAGCACGTGACCGCATTGTAATCGCTCCATCACTGATACTGTAAGAGTTGCAAACTTTTTTTAAAAAGTGTTTGATCTGAAGATCAGATCGGGGCCCGATGTTACTTCCCTCTGTAGGGGAACAACCCTAGGTGTGCACCAGGCCCCAGCAGGCAGGGGGCTCTGCTCCCCTGGGAAATATTTTTCTTTAATGAAGCAAAATACGTGATGGTAAGGCTATTTTGAGATTAAAATACATTTGTGAGACCTAATTTGTCAGGTGAAAAATTACTACATTTCAGATGGTTAGCTGCACTACTGGAAGGTTTTTAAGAATAAATAGCTTTAAAAGTTTAACATAACTACTAATGTTGTTTACAGGAATATTTCTGATTGGAGGATGCACTTTTTAAAAGTTCAAGTTGTTCAGGTGTGTTTGTATTTCCCATGATTGTGTTGTCAAAGCAAATATTCTCAATCCAAATATACAGTTTACACCACTTCTATTTCTTTACTTTTTAATCATTTGTGTTTTATGTTTGGATTATCAATGTAATAATATGTTGCATCATTTAACGGCAATATAGTTTGAGGGTGTGCTATTGAAATAGCTTGTCCAGGATAATTGGGTATCACAGAACCATCAATGCTATAAGATTTTCAATTTTATCCAAGCACAAAAGAACACAACACCAAGCTAATAATCAATTATATGTTCATGTTACTATGTGGACTTGCCATTATTTTGGTTTTCCCTGACCAATTGCCAAGGGTTAAAATATACAGAATGAGGGGGCTACCTACAGGGTAGCTTGATTTCCTCAATTATGCAGGGGGTTTCTCTACCATCTTCACATCCCTGTTTAAATACATGATTGCCTGCAACTGGCAACCCCCTGCTACACAGAAGAATTACTTCATTGCATAGCTCATCCAAGCAAGACTAATACGAAGTAGGTATCCCCTAAAGCAAACAGGGAAACCAGAGCTGTTCATAACCAAATAAGTGCTTCAACTCGGATAGCTGCTTACACTTGGTTTGGCTTTGGCTTCGTTGTGCTATCCCTCCACACACTACACACCCTTAGGCCGCGCGTATAGTGCCCACGACGGCGACGGATGACGTCACCGGTCGCCGTCGCCACCCGCGAAAGTTATAATTCAACTTTCTGCGACGGCGCTGGCAACAAGGTGATTGATTGGTTCAGAGGCTGTCACATGTGGCGACAGCCTTTAAAAAAAAATCAAATTTGACCAGCTACCAAGTTTTTGGTTGCGCGGTTGCTCCCGTCGCGTTGCGCTTACTACGGCGACAATGCATTTGTTTTGGGGCCTCGTCGCCGTTGCAAGGCATTATAAGCGCAGCCTTACCTGGGCCCGCGATTTCAAGGCGGGCCCAGCTTGTGGCGCAGACCCGGAGGGGGATTGGGGGAGAACCCAGGTGTGGCCAAATATCGGTGAGTCCGGTTCAATACCCTCTGTCGGCACCCCTGCCCGGAGAAATCATAATGAAACCCGGAGATTGCATGCTTAAAACCCGAAGGGGTGGTAAAGCTAATCACTGATGACGGAAGGAGAGGAGTCATCTCCCTTCTGTTACTCATCAGTGTAGACCATGTCCTGCGCATGACGTGATCTCCCTTAGCAAAACGGGCATTGTTTATTTACGTCATGGGGCCTCCTGAGTGCCAAACCCCATGACGCGGTAGCAACATCTTGGGGCACAAAGTTTTAATGCAGTCCTTTGTACTAGTACGCCCCGGACTCACAGCCTCCCTTATATGGCCTCCTCAAGAAAGCACCACACCTAAAAGACAAGACAACCTCCAATGGGGCACTATCTTTATTTCTAGAGAACGATCGGCACTACCGCAGTTTAACGAATAACCCGGTGTCTCTTAAATGTTTCATAGTGGAAAGCACGACTTTATATGATTGTGTATACAGACACCCGATGAGTGACATCATCATCGCCACGTAAATCTCGATATATATTCTCACGCCGACAAACATGTCAACTTAATGTTTTTATCAGTGTTGATTTAAACTTAATCAATGAAAATCTGTCCTTTCCCACTACAATTACGTTTCTTTTTGGTTCAGAACCCTGACAATCTCACTAATTTGGATGTTTGGTGGCTCCATTTATATAACACACACATTATATACATATATTATGTATATGCAAAGGTGCTTCTGTAGGGAAAAGGGGAGCAGACCCCAAACCAGATATGAGGTTTTTCATTCTTTTTAAAAAAAAAGCACTTTAATGGAAAGCTACACATTTTGTTAGCAAAGAGATTATGCAGTCTGTGAGGCTGCTGATGCTGCATATACATCGCACTTGTCATTTATAACGTCACTATCTAGCTAATATGGGAAGGGGGAGAGAGGCTGAAGCTCTCGCGCCGAGCGTCCCCCTCAGCGCGTGCGCTGAAAGGAATGCGGGAATAGGAGGGGAGCGCGCATCGAATGAAAATGAGGCAGGTGGAGCAGCGCGGTTTTTACCTGGCTCGCGGCTGGGTGTGTGACGTCGTTAGAACGCTCGGGTGTTTCCCCTGCGCGAGGTGCAGGCCGTTTGGAAGTAAAACTGATGAGGTGTGGTAAGTAATGACTGACACAACCAGCGGGGGGAGGGACTGCAGCACGCGCAAGAAGGGGGATGCGGGGATTGGGTAGAAACTACGATTGGGCGTGGCTACGGCGCGCGGACGCCCCTCGTGGGTTGGTGGAGGGAGGAGCATTGTTCCAGATCTGAGCTCTATGGCACAGGGATGGGATATGTATGTGTGAGGACTACATCACACCCCATCACATAGCTGGGAACTTTGTGCCATGCCAATTATTTAACCCCTACATTGCCAATGAGTTACAAGGCCTGTTAGTTAAGGCTGCGCTTAGAGTGCCGGCCACGTGCGCGTCACAACAAATGCATTGCCGCCGTAGCGTGCGCTTATAATAAGCGCGACGCGACGGAGCGACGGCTTGGTTGCAATCGATGGAAGTCATCTCAATTTGATTTTTCCAGAGACCAGCTGTCCAAGTACGAGCGCCGAGTGTCCTGGCTATTTTGCAGGCGCGCGCAGGGGGACGTTGCGGGCAAGTTGAGCGTGCTTGAAAGTCACATTTTTTTGTTTACTCAAGCGCCAAGCTTGGGTGAGCGTGCGTGCTCCGTGTGAGCGGGGACAGGACAATTTTAATTGCCTAAACTAAACTCGGCAAGCGCCGCACGCTCAGCGCTAGCGTGGCCGCAGCCTAAGGGGTAGTTCAACACTCTCTCCCTCCCTCTCTCCCCCTCACATCAATTTAATGTTTTCAAAAGTGTCCAAAATCCCATGCAGTTCTCCAGTGTGTAGAGCATGTGCCCACTTTGATTCAATTCTGCAACCACAACCATACTCAACAACATATTCATGAGACTCCGCTATAATTTGTTTAAAATTTATATATATTTTAGCTATCCGCCCCTGCAATTACATGGAATATAGACAAATCTGCAGTTTTGTATTGAATCTTTCTTAGGCCGCGCTTATAGTGCTGGTGACAGCGACGCGACCGATGACGTCACCCGTCGCCAATCGCTAGAGTTGCACTTTCGTTTTGGGCGACGTCGCCAGCGACGTCATAAAAGGGGCGGGCAGAGGCACGGAGAAGCTCCCGATTGGCCGCAAGGGGAGACCGTCGCCGAAAAAATCAAATAACAGTGACTACCAAATTTTTGGTAGCTCTGTCGCTCCGTTACTTTGTCAATGCATTTGTTTTGCCGCGCCGGCGCCTGCACTATAAGCGCAGCCTTACACATGTAGCCTTGCCTGGTTTTGGCTACCAGTTATGTAAGCCCTGATAACAGTGCAGGAAGTGTCAGGACCAATCCAGGGTTTTCCCCACAGTAAGCAGCTCCCTTGAGTGACGGGGAGGAGGTGGGACAAGGCCTGTGTTCTGCCCAGTCCTGGGCTCAGACCTTGTACCTTCCCCCTCTGTACTTAAGAGGTTGCAAATCTAAATTTAATCAGTGTCTCTTCCCCTGAATAAGACAGGTACTCACAAAGGGGTGTATCTGGCATTGGCACCCACTGTCCATTCCCCTTGGGGAGTGGGGTGATATCTTTTTTCCTGGCTCTATTAGAGAGTCAGGGAAGAGTAAGGACTACCTCAGGTGCCCTTGGCCTGGGGTGGAGGTCCAGGGACCATACAGAGGTTGAAGACCTGTGTGAACTGAATTGAGCAGATACAGTTGTGTTATACTGTGCTAAAGCAGAAGAATAAAGAAGTTCCAGTTAACATACTCCTGCCTAGTATGCAATCTGTCTTTGGAGTAATTCTTCTGCAGGAGATTGCCTTCATACTACTGGAGCCTAAAGCAGATGGAGGCTCTGTACCAACAGAGATAAAGACCAGTAATGTACCCCAGAAGGCTGTCCAGATGTCCCCAATACCACCAGTGGACCACTCAGCATCCTGTGAGCCAACAGGTAGTCAACACTACACACCATGTAATGGCAGAATCTCCAAGAGGATGGGGGAAACAGCGTTACACACAAATATCATATTGGATAGTATTAAGACAATCTGTCACTTTTACATTGACACCTTCTGCTTTGTCTACACCAAATTATTAGGGCTTTTATACATGAACCTAATCCCTGTGCCTGCCAGAGAATTCCAGAGGAACAGGGCATAACCTGGCAATTGATGCCCTCGGAAGAGTTCACAGGGCTGAAGTTTAACATCCAAAAATCAGAGATTACATTGATTATACTATGTAATAATCGTACACAGGCGGAAATTAAGTACGCACTTGGACTTTTTGGTTATATCTGCATCAGATGCGTTTAACATACAATATCATAAATTCACTGTGATCTGATGATTAGAAGTTGGCATATCAAAGATTAAAAGTAATTTGAAAATGGTTAAAATGCAATATATAAAGTTAGTTTCAATACTGTATTAATTAACACAAGTGACGGAATGGCAGTAAAAATATTTTCTAAACACAATGAGAAATTAAAGCTAATATTTACTTAGCTTGTCTTTGCATTAGTGCAGCGAAACACATTTGCAAATAGAGAAGCACCAGTCCGCGCTGATCGTATTATTTGAAGAATTACAATGCCAGGGGACCAGTGGTAGGAGTGTTACTGGAACTTTGTCACTTCTGCATCAAGTGATCGCTCCTGGGGTGATCAGATGGTGCGAACAGGCCCTGGATACCAGAAACGGAAGTGCAGGGAGCCAGCTCAATCAGCCCCTAACAATTTAGCAGGAGCCCATGCCGTACATGCACTGTACAGATCAGGGCTTTTTTGTGACGGTACGTGCCGGTACTTTTTTTTCTGAGTGCCTCTCACCTTCTCTTCCTGCTCCTCGTCTCTGCTATCTTCTCCTTGTGATTCCGCGTTGCCATTACAACGTTGCAGTGTCATGACAATGTGGCCCTGCAATGTCACACAGTGCCACATTGCCATGGCAATCCGACGCCGCAATGTCACGACAACGCAAGGTAGCTGGAAGAGATGATGAACAGGAGAAGGTAAGAGGCCCCGTGCTTTCCCCGTGTACCGGCATCTATATTTGCTTTAAGAAAAAAAGCACTGGTATAGATTAAGAGATCTCCTCTTGTGCTTTTCAACGTTTTATTTGAAAAATATGAGTTTCCGTTCAGGAGGTTTAAGCATTTGAAAAAAGTACCTGGGACGTTAAAATGGAGCTCTATGAGCCTAGTGCGGGTTAAATGTTACCTGAGTAACATAAGTAGCTAGCGAAAAATCATGATTTCTAACGCGCAGTACATGCTCAGAGGGCAAGATACTAACATTATATGAGTTTAACTCCGGCTTCTGGTGCTTTAACCTTTACAGTGCCTTTTTATGGTGTACATGGTACATCTAGGCACTTGCTTGTTTTCCAGGGGGGGATGGGGCTGAAGGGAAGTGGAACCCACTCCCGTCTCCACCATCTGGGGCCTGGCGTGTAAAGGTTAAAAGAATTGCCTTGAATAAGAGAAAGATATTATGCGCCTGAGGAGGCACAATGCATTACCTCCACTTGGTCCTGACTAAGATTGCAGGGAGCATCCGCCTAGCAGAGGAGATAATGTAGTGTACGGTAACTGTTTTTGCTTCTGCTGTCAACTTGAGATGTCAACTTGCAAGGACTGAAAGTGAGACTTGCGGGTTCTGGACCACAAAATAGCATTTTCATGGAAAAATCCTAACAAATCAGTGAGATTCCATTACAGTCTATGGTAGTCAAAATCAGGTCTGTACATTAGTTTCACACCTTTGCTAGCAGATGGCCTATGCAGGCCTCTCAGATAGTGAAGGGGCATTAGAATGACGCTCAAATGTCACTTTTGCATTTTTGGTGTGTGTTTTTTTTTTTTTTAATGACCCACCACCCAAAGCCCTGAAAAACAACGTGTTGCTGGCTACTGGCACCCAAGGGGTTGATGTATCATTTTATACAGATAGAAGACACTGGATTCTTGTAACTATTTACCAACTGATTGTTTTCTATGTGTACACAGCAGTGGTACCTGCTAGTTTTGATCCGCAGTGCTTACTGTATATAGAGGACAGAGCACTTTGTATGAGAGCACAGTGCAAATAAATCCAGTAGCACATGTGAAATGTGAGACACCCCCTTTCTATGATAAATTAATTTGATTAATGCGTTCTGTCGCTAGATTATTTTCTTACTAGATTGCCCAAATGTGGCCATCTTGTCCAGATTTTTATCTCTGGGCTTTTAAAGGCCTGAAGTGGATGATATCTTCCATTTCAGTGGAAAAAAAGCATGACTGGACCTTTGTATGTGTTCTGGAGCCAGGTTCCTGGGCAGACAAGTTTGTATTAAGATACATTTAAGACTATCCTAAATACAAAAAGAAAGCCAAGGATCAAATACTGAGGTTGCACAGCAGATAGGAAAATGGGCAGAAACGGTGGTTCTTATCTGCCGTCAAATTCTATGTTTCTATCTCAGTGTTTTTCAACCGGGGTTTCTCGGAACCCTTGGGTTCCCCGGGCATCCCTAAAGGGTTCCCTGCAATATTCTGTTCATTTGAAAATGTACCAAATACAGAAGAATTTACAATGCATCTGATCTCAGACGCGCTATTAGAGAGGGTTGGGGTTCCTCACAATGCATCTCTCAGACACACTATTAGAGAGGGTGGGGTTCCTTACAATGCATCTGATCTCAGACGCGCTATTAGAGAGGGTTAATGCATCTAATCTCAGATGCGCTATTAGAGAGGGTTGGGGTTCATTACAATGCATCTGATCTCAGACACACTATTAGAGAGGGTTGGGGGTTCTGCAGAATTTCACTTAGGGTTCCTTAACCAGAAAAAGTTTGGAAGCCACTGTATCTTTCTATTGTTACTTGGGCACGTTTATTATCAAATAAGAGTTATCCCTTGTAAGCTTTATGCACATATGTTTATAGAATAATGCCTGTTTTTCATTGGCACGTTACAGTGCTCTGACATCACAACCTTGTGTATGCAGGGAGAGGACTGTAAAAAAGAGCAATATCCTGTGCAATATGTATTTGTAGGTAAATGAATCTAGCTGCACACCTGATAAGTCCTATATCAATGCTGGCCAGTGGAAGAATGACTGGCAGTATGTGCCTGTAAGAGAGCAGCTTTTAGCACTTGTGATGGAAGCAAAAGGGAAGTGAGGCTGAGCCACATAAACACAGGAATCGTTGCATCACTATGAACTCTCCCCACGGATCACTAGCAGGGCCTGTAATCCAGATCCACATTATTTGTACATGGCTTTTTATGAGAGCACAAGCACATGGCTGGCGTTATTGGCTCCCATTGCATATCGACAGTAGGACCAATTAACCATTTTTACTGTGGTAAGCCTATCTGGCTATACTATTATCTTTTTCTGCCACAGGAACCTGCAACATGCTGCTTTGCGAACAGATTACAAACATGGACGTTTAAAAACGTATGTGTTTTAGAAAACACCCCCCACCCCCCCGAAACACTCAATATTACAGATGTCAACCTCCCCTTCCAACTCCTGTACCTAATTAATCTCTTCCAAATGGCAACAGAAAAACCTCTACTTTGATCAACGAATCTGTTGCTAATTACTGTGAATTGGGGACTGGCAGGAGCCGGTTTAATACAAATCAACATTTAATGCATTGGATTATTCTGAATATGTTAACTTTATATTTTCTTTAGCAAGAAAGAGCTGTGTGGGGTTAGAAGTACACATCCTCGTTATCACCTTTGCTACCAGAGGGGTATGAAACAAATAGTTTTCCTTTGCAATTCTTCACAGGAATCTGGCAGCACAGGCTTCGTGTGGTGCTGTAAACTCATTTCCCAGGTTGTTTTAAGACCCTGTGTACATGAAATACCGGTTTTAACCTTTTATCCATGGAGTCATAATGCATTTTGAAAGGGTTTCACCGTTCATAAAAGGTTGCGAGCCACAGCAGTAAGGAGACGCTTCTCTGTCCCCGGGCAGTTATGTTAATATTGTGATGCTATATTGTAAAGCATTTGCCATGTTTGTTTCTGTATCAGGGAAGCAGTTCTAGTGAACAAGGCAGTCAGAGAAACATATAACCATGCAACCCTCCACCAGGGTATGTATCCGATGTTGCTCAGCAGCCTTATCCCACCTTGGGGGTTTGTCAGCAAAAAAGCAGCGGTTGGGTGTGTTAAACAAATAAAGGGATACAAGTTGCGGCCTTCACATACCCTAAAGACTACCTGTCTCTTTACACATGCAAAGAGGGTATATTTGAATACAAAGAGCTGAAGTGTAGTAATAGGGTCAATGCACAGAGTAACAGTACTGGGGTAATAATACCATATTTTATACAGGCTGAAATATCACCTTTAGGCTACCAGTCTAAGGGGAGGGAGCCCAAAAGGATAAATGGAATACAGTATACAGTAGTTGCAGGGATTACTGATAAAAGGGAACGAGACAGGAGACTAAGGAAAGGTAACACTGGTAGAGAAAGCAAAGTTAGAGAATAGAAAGATCATGGTATGTACATACGTAAGGAAGCATAGGACAGACAAATAAATATGGGTAGTGTGGGGAGACTATAGAACACATATAGGGGCTCTTGACGCACAATTGCCATAATCGTTTCTCATGAGCCATTTGAGCGAATGGCTATCGCTCTTTAGTGAAGGACCCCCTTCAAATTCTGAAATGGGTGTGACTGTCTAATACAGGGAGAGAAGAAAGCAGCAGCATAAGAACAGCGTAAGGAGAGAAAGCAGGAAGGAGCAGCTTATGAAGAAAAGAAGGATTAGAAACTGGAGAGAAGGAGGAGGGTAAGTGGTCGGAGCAGGATGGAAGGGTCATGGCAGGTGCTGTCTGTGTACTCACTGCAGGAAGGAAGCAGGAGGATGGGATCTGTGGTCGGATGCAGAGATGCTCAAGCTTCCAGTAATAATCACAAGATGCTGTTTGGCAAGAGAAATGCAGCCTGCTCTCCTCCTGTGTGCTGCTGTGTGAGCTGCTGCTTGTCTAATCCTCTTCATCATCCTCCTCCTCCTCAGTGGGTTTCTGGGTGGGGGATGGTTGTAAAGGAGGAGGAGACGCACACTGTATGTATGTATCTGTCTTTCGCTCTTTTTCTCTGGCCCTCTCTCACTGCTGCTGAAGGATTTAGATGCAAACAGATAGATAGGCTTTTGTTAATTTCATCATCATCAGCCCGTTCACCCGTGAAATAATGTCAGTGCATTTCATCATGTTAATTCTACAGAACCCAAAACCTCTCTAATAGTGTGTCTGAGATCAGATGCATTATAGGGAACCCCAACTCTCTCTAATAGCGAGTATGTGATCAGATGTATTGTAAGGAACCCCAACCCTGTCTAATAGCGCGTCTGAGATCGCATGCATAGTAATGAACCCCAACCCTCTAATAGCGCATCTGAGATCTCTCTCCCTGTTGGAATGACTCCACATTTAAGTGTTATTTTTGGGGGAGGTTTTTAAAGCAACAACCCCCCGTCCCCCTCTGGAAATCTATACAAGTCCAACTCATATAATGTTAGTATCTTGCCCTCTGATACTGCCCTCATGTTCTGCTCTTTCTTCTATTTTTAACCTTTTTTGTGTTTAAAGCAGCAGTCCAAGCTGCTGTTTTTTTTTTTTTTAATTATTATTTTTTAACTAGCTAATTTGCTGATCGATCCGTTCTCCTGTGATCGATCGGCGAAGATTCAGCTCGGTGGTTCACTAAATGGCTGTCAGTGCAGTAGAAGAGGACCAAAGATACAAAGTTCGGATGGGAAGATTGTGTGACCAGGCAGTCACTAGATACAATTGGTGCACTGCTAGAAAGAGGGCAGGGCCCAAAAAGGGGTGTGACAGAGCCTGTTTCAGAAGAGGAAGAGGATGTGACCTTGTAAATGGTTGCTATAGAAAAAAAAATGCTTGTTACATTATAATACATTAAAAATGCCATTCACAGTTGTTTAAAAAAAATTCTACAAGTATTTTCTCATAGTACATAACTGATTTATTAAAGAAAAAAACACATGTAGGATATCGCTTGTTTTGCAGCTTTTAAATCATGATTTTTGTTTAATCTCTAGCTTCTGCGGTTAGAATGGAAACTTTTGGACTCAACTTGGCTTTGAGGGATTCCCAGAGACATAATATTTCAAACGCTTATCTCCTGAACAAAGCATCAGATTAAAAAAAAGATATATAAAATCTGCGTTGGAAAGGGCAAGAATATTATTGATCAAATATTGAATATTTAAAAAAAAAAAATAGCCATGAATGCGGACTACTGCTTTAACACCACTGTTTACTGCCAGAATCCATACTACAGCTAGATAACATTGAAATGTTAGGACGGTATGAGAAAGCATATAGCTGGCATCTCAGTAAAACATTAATAATTGTCATATGGTTTGCTGGTTCTAAAGTATAATGAACACTTTAGCAGAGACAAAGGGCCTCATGCAGAGAGCAGCGCTATTTGCAATCTCGCCATTTTCCGGAGAAAATCGCGCTAAAAACAGCTGAAAATGGCGAGTTAGGGAAAAAAGCACCATTTTTTTTTTTCTATTTGAAAATCTCGCCGCGCGGCGAGTCTGCATCTCGCCAGTCTGAAAAATATCCGAATTCAGAAACGTGCGCTCGCCATCTAGCGGTTGTTTTTGGCGCGATTTTCTCCAATTTTCTCCGCCAACTAAAGTTGGCAAGAAGCAGGAGCTCACCGGCTATAGGGAAACAAAAAAAAAATGCGCAATTTTTTTTTCTCCCTTTCAGCTGCGCGCATCTCCTCATTTACAATTCTCCACATGCAGTAATGCTAAAAATAGCGGATTTCGTCCATTTCTGCATATGGAGAAAAAAACTCTCCATTAAAGCTACTTTTTCTTAAACTCTCCAATTTATTCTAGCGCTGCTCTCTGCATAGGCCCCAAAAAGTCCAGGACACTGTGGAAGTTGGACTGCAGGTTCTCTCACAGCCCGTTCTTTCACAGCCTGTGCAGCCAGTAGTCTCACTTGCGTATTCAAAATATGATTCTTTTTTTTTTTTTAATTCTTCATTTATTATCCACATTTTTATAACAGTGAACATATAACACAATATAATACACTATACAACCGTGCATTACAGTACAATACAATACAATACAACATAACAATTATATTATACATATATAGATTATTAAATGATAAAGACAAACAATCGCGAGACAAAAAAACTAAATTCGATTAAAATGAAATCTGAAAACAAGTCAACCCGTGTTTAATAAACCCATTTATCCCTGTTATTCCCATTTTGGCAGATGATTCCTCTCTCACATCTTTTCCTAATATTCTATTACCAGTGAACTCTGACCATGGCCGCCAGAGAAGCTCAAATGTTAACCTTGCATCAGTGGTTATATATGAGAGTTGTTCCATCCCCAGAACCTCCCATATTCTCGATTCCCATTGTCCCATAGTGGGAGCGTCCAGTCTTTTCCAGTTGGCAGCGATAGCACATCTTGCTGCATTCAGCATATGTATTAATAGAGATTTCCTAATTCTGTGTCCTTTGACCCCCTTCTCTGTTTAGCAATAAAATACTCGGATCATTTGGGATTCTAATCTTGCTAATGTTAAAAATCTGCTATCCCATCCCAAAAACACTTTATTTTCTTACACTTCCACCAGATATGAAGCATTGAACCCACCTCCCCACACCCTCTCCAGCACTTATCAGACGTTCATGGATAGCATTCGTTCAATTTTTGTGGTGTATAGTACCACCTGTACATTATCTTATATGCATTTTCCGATATATTCGTCGACATCGAGGAAGAGCTGGCATTACTCCACATTTGTGTCCATTCGAGTGCAAAGTATTCCTTACCCAATTCCTTTTCCCAAGCTAATACAAACCCTGGCTTAGATTCAGCTTTGATTTCTAAAATTGCTCTGTAGATATACGATATATTGTGTCCCCTTGCACCCAACAATACCAGCATTGTTTCAAAAGAATTCAACCTCCTCAACGTGTTTTTAAAAAAAAAAAATTGGTGTTCATATACTGAAAAATTTGCATATATTACCATCTTTCTCCTTCTTTAAAATCAAACTGGTCCTAAAAATATTTAAAACTTCTAACTTCTCCCATGTCCATCAAATCTCCTAGTTTAATTAGACCCACTCTGCTCCACTTTTTAAATATTCTAGAGTCCAACCCTGGGGGAAAGTCGGAGTTCCCACATATTGGAGTGAGAGGGGATGGGAACGTACAAACTCTCTCATCTTTGGATATTTCATCCCATGCGCATAGAGCTGCACCAATAGTAGGGTGTTCATAAAGCTCTTTAGGTCGATCTATAGTATCTTCCTGAGCCATTGAACCTTATTTGTGTCTATGTTTTTGCAGTAATTGTTTTCAATTTCCACCCAAAGTTTATTTTTAGTACAATGATACCATTCAAAAAGAGCATTCACCTGTGTAGCAAGATAATACTTGTTGATATACGGCAGACCAAGTCCACCTTGCGATTTATGCCTTTGCAGTGTTTTAATATTAGTCCTTGGCTTTTTAAATTCCCAAATAAATGTATTAATTTTACTTTGGAGCATAGCAATATACTGCTTAGGGACTTTCACGGGAATAGTCTGGAACAGATACATAAGTCTTGGCAAGATATTCATTTTAATACAGTTAACTCTACCTATCCACGAGAAAATATTCTTATTCCATCTTTTTAAATCATTTTCTATTACTTTTGCTAATGGGGTGTAATTGGCCTGGAACAGGTCCTCTACTCTTGACATATTTGTACCCAAATATTTTATACTTCCATTCGAAAGGGAAATTTTATTTTACTTGGGCTGCCAACTCTGCTGACAGATTTATATTGAGAGCCTCTGTTATTGTTAGATTGATTTTAAAATTAGATGCTTAACTATATCTACCCAGAACACTCATTATATTTGGTAATGAGACCAGTGGGTTAGTTATTATCAGAAGACTATCATCTGCGTATAATGTGATCTTATGTTCTTTCGCACCTATTTTAACTCCTGTAATATCTGGATGATTCCCTATTGATTCTGCTAATGGCTCCATTCACTTGAAAAAGACCACACAGTTGGTTGAGACGTTGTGTTTAACGATTGAATAAATTCTCTTTTTTTTTGACAAATCCATAGTGCCCTGAACATCTATTTTTTTTAGACAATATCCAGACAGAGTGCCCCAAAAGATGGAGCCTGTACCATCCAGAAGTTCTGCGCTGCGGGAGACTAAGAGGAGAAGTGTGGAGAGAGAGTGACAACATAAGCTGCTTATTCATCAGACCTCTGCCTGGGTGTCGGTTACTGGGCAGGAGGATTATATTGTGCAGTGATGGGAGCTGACATAGCACCACACAAAGAGTAGTAACCAAAGAGTAGTAACCAGAGCAGTTATCCCCAAAGGAGCCCTATATGAGATAGGGAGGGGGGGAAGCAGGGTTACATACTGTATATATATATATATATATACAGTATATATTTTTTTCTCTTAAAGCAGCAACTCCCCACACGAACAAAAAGGATAGTTCATAATGTGTCAAGCTATTTCTAATTTAAAAAATATAAAGTTCAGCTGAGGGTTCATATATTTTCTCATTCACCGTTATCAGCTGTTGCCATGACAACCTCAGTTGTCTTAATTAGTGAGTAGCAGCGGCCATTTTACAGAGGCAACATTTCAGCAACCTCCAAAATTCAACTACAGAATTTAAAAGCATGGGTGTGCTAAAAACAGCAGAAATATGACTGCAGTAGTAAAAAAGAAAGATGTTTTTTTTAGGCTGATTAGAGCAGATTGCAATACTTTCCTAAGAAATTTCTTATATTTAAGATGGAATCTCGACAGGAAACCCACCTGACTTGGGTACAATTATTTAACTAGTCCCTATCAAACGCAGAATTTATGTATAGTTTATATATACTGTCAAAAAGGTTGTAGAACTTGCACTCACCTACAGGTATTTCATAAGTCATAGGTACAAAGGTCCAGTACCAACATTACACTGGTAAAATAGTGTAATCCCCCCCCCCCCAAAAAAAAACAGGGTTGGACCTGCATTCACAATGACACATGTAAATTAGTATAATTCAAAAACAGAAAAAAGTGATAAATAAAGTAAGGGGAACTAACTCAGATGTGCTGCTTACGAATTGCCTCAGTTTAATATGCTCGACAAACAGGCCAGGAGCCTTGAAACATTTTTCTGTCTATAGCAAAGCATTTTCTGTGTTCAGCAAAGTGTCTGCCTCTATATTCCTCTGAATGTGGAAACTCAACCAAATGAGTTTTTTCTCCTGTACCACTGGTGAATAATATTAAACCAAGACAATGCGTAAGCAGTTTTTGAATATATGCTGTTTTTTCATTTATATTGATTTACATACAGTATGTTTATTTGTGATTACAGGTCCAACCCTAGATGCTTAAGTTTATATATACTGCCTGGGAGTTGTTCAAAATCGAAGCCTTTTAAACATTTCCATTAAAAATGTTCTTGAAGCAGGACTGTAAAATAAAGTGCCCTAAATCAGGTGAAGGTAAAATAATCTATGATGGGGGACACTGAGTAGAGGACGCCCACTGGGAGTCAAACTCTGAGACCATCCCATCGAAGGCGGCGAACACAATGCCACCATGTTCCTTCTTCCAAACACTGCTTTCTGGTCTTCTATATGGCAGGCTTTGCCAATGCCAGGAGCAGGTTGGCAAGGAGGTTCCTAGGCTCCTGAGACACTGGGCGTCCGAGAATAAAAAGGTGTGGGGCAAAATTCAGCCAGAACTGTGGGAGAAGGCCCCGTAAGGTGGATAAGAGGGGCTGCAGTCTGGCACAGGTAAAGTAGGTATGATACACTGACTTGCCACAAAAGGGGCAAGTGGCAGGGGAGTCAGTGAAATGGGCCAAGTACTCATCCGCTGGCATCCTCCTCTGATCTCTACTGCATCCTCATTCTACCCTGCCGCCGGCATCTTCCTACTTTGCCACCGGCACCCTCCTTCTACCCTGCTGCCAGCATCCTCTTCCGGCATCCTCCGCCTACCCTGCCGCCTGCATCCTATTCCTGCCCTGCTGCCGGCATCCTCCTCCGACCTCCGCCGGCATCCTCCTCTGACCTCCCCCTGACTTCTGCCGGCATCCTCCTCCTACCTGCCGCTGGCATCCTTTTCCTGCCCTGCCTCCGGCATCCTCCGACCTCCGCCGGCATACTCCACCCCGCATACTGTAAGCAAAACCGGGACATTTTAAAAATTGTCTGGACACCGAGATAGTTCCTTAGAAACCATGACTGTCCCGGCTAAACAGCAACGTCAGATAGGTAGATAGATAGGATAGATGTGTTACAAAGACTCCTGGAAGGAGAATTATCTACATCTTATAACCAGCTACCATGGCTTTTACCAAAGATGTGCCACGATTTGATGTACCTATTTGCCTTTTGGGAACGTGAATGTACACGTATCCCTCTCCACACGGCTTACCTATTTAGAGAATTATTGCACTATATTGTATCTTTTGTCTCTTTCCGGTTTTGAACCCCCAAACTTTGAATATTGTCACACTTGGAACAACACCTGGAACAGTCCTTGATAGGGTTTAAGAGCTGTAATTATTCTTATATTTTATTATTATTGTTTCACTTACACTGCTAAGCCTGCAATATCACCTTTTTTGTTTATGAAAAGTGATCACTAAGTATACATACACTGCCAAGTATTTTTATTTCACACTATTTGTCAACTTTTGCATAGATATCACACTATTGTGCACTTTATTTCACATTTATAGTAGCTATATTATATGCACTTAAAGTGGTAAATTGGGTGTGCTATTTACACTTTTTCTTGTATACACATACATGCACCACACACATACACACCAGATGCATACATATACTGTACATATACATATACAATATTCACACACTCAAGCATATCAAATGCATGCACTATACATATACACACACATCAAATACATACACGGTGATACACCCTAAACCTTCAGAATCCCTAAAACCCACATCAGAATCATATACACCCAGATGCATGCACTATATATATATATATATATATATATATGTGTGTAGGGATGTGTTAGGTTGCCTTCTGCTGCTGCAGTGCGTCTCCGGAGGGAGTGGTGTAAGGTTCCGCGGCGGCCCGACAGTATAGGGCGCCACCATGTTGATTGCGCAACAGTAAGGGCACTGTCAGAACAGAGAGGTTGCGCATGAGCCATGCAAGCGCGCAAACGGCTGGCAAATAAGATAGAGGCTCAGCCAACTACAACTCCCAGGAGCCTTAGCGGAGTCACCTGACGCCAGGGAGCCAATAGGAGGGCTGGATTAGCGGGAGGCAGGAAAGGGAAGCGTGGGGGAGAGGCCACGCTAGTCAGAGGGCACCGGAGGAGCAGGGAAGGAGGTAGTGTGAGTGCAGGGGGTCCGTGACCCACCTGCATAGGCTAGATCTTCCCTGAGGGCCCTAAGAGATTCCCTGAGTCACCGTAGGTTGTGTGCTGCAGGGAAGCCCAATAGTGATAGGGACATCACCCCCTACTGAATACAGATAGGGACAAAGTGTGCAGAGTTGCGGTTGCTGCTAGTGAGCTGGGACCAGGTTGCTGAGCATCGCGACATCAGACCAACTGCGCTGGATCGGCGGATCCTTTTTGAAGTTGTCACCGGTCACCGCAGTGATCGGAAGGTGTTTAACAAAAGTGCACCATCACCGGTCAACAGGCGCTGATCCCGCCTTAGGGAACATTCTTTGGGGACACTAAGAGGAGTGGCCAACGGACTGAGCCTAAATATACATTATAGTACATGGAGACGGTGTGGGGTGGCAACGGCGCAGACCTGGTCCGGCAGGAGGTTGCGCATGCGCAGAGCAGGGTAACAAAGCCCGCGAAGGAGGAGAGCTCGGGGAGGAGGGGAGTTAGGGGACTACGGGTCCCAGCAGCCACCGCGGTCCCCCGTGACACGGCAGAACCAATCAGGTATGAGAATAGGGAAGAAAAGGAAGTGGTGGGGCGCACGAGGAGTGAGAGCTAGCTGTCGGAGGAAGGAGAAGGAGCTCCGGTGTAGGGAGGCAGGCCGCCCCTACCTAGGCCGCATGCCCCAGACCCAGTTAGGCCCTGAGCCCCAGTAGAGTGCAGCTGAGCTAGGGACTGGCCATAGTCAGGTTCCGGATCCCCTTCTGTAATACGATCGCTACCGGGACAGTTCTAAATCAGCGGGAGGCCTGGGACCAGGCCCCGCTACTAAGTCGCAGCGTGTCTGGGTGGGATCGCCCCGGACACCTACGGGTGACGTCATCTATGCCCACGCCGATCCTTTGTGAAGATAGTGGCAGAACCGGGTACAGGAGTGCCCGGCAGGTAAAACGTCAAGTGCACCAACGGTACCATTTTCACTACGGGACACGGTGGCTGCGCAGTCACACACTTATACATCCACTGACTCACTTGGGGGTGGGGGAACGTATTCCATATGGGAACTATTCACGGGGTGGGATCACCCGGTGAAGGGAAAGGGAGAGTGAGCGTTCAGCCGGACACTGGTAGAAGTGTCTCCTCTAGGGAGGGACACCTGTTAATTAAGCTGTTGGTTGCTACAAGTAAACGTATATTGGTTAAGGTATATCGCTGTGTGTGTGTTCATGTACATAAGTTCCTGTGAAGACTCACTTCCCCTAGGGCGGAAGCTGTCGCAGGTGGAGGCGCTGTACCAAGTCATAAGTATTGTGAGCACCCCAGGCTCTCTGTGGCAGAGGCTTAGGCCCTGTGAGCCTACAGGTTATACAGCATATGTTGGTGGCCTGTGTTCGATAGGAACCAGGGCTACACACATTAAACACATGCAATGCAAACCATGCACACATCAGATGCATGCATGTATATCTGATACAGGGAAAATCCACCCACATCAATACATCCAGCATTCATAAACACATTTACTACTTACACACAGATATAATCTAGGGTTGCCAGGTGTCCGGTATTTGGTTACTCGGTCCGGTAAAAAATGAGAGATAATACCAGACATGTATGTGTCCGGTATTACCTCTTTGGACTTGGTAACCAATCGGGGATTTCCCCGAGAAGGGAGAGATGGTCTGCTGCTGCTAGGGGGCTGGGCAGCTTCCTCTATCCTGATTGGCTGCATTAAACAGCAGCAGCCAATCAGGATGGAGGTGGCAGGACCTCTAAAGAGCGGAGGGAAAGCATGGAACAGAGAGAGGTGAGCTGTGTCTCCTGTGTGCTGTGTCTCCTGTGTGCTGTGTGCTGTGTCTCCTGTGTGCTGTGTCTCCTGTGTCCGCTGTGTCTCCTGTGTGCTGTGTCTCCTGTGTGCTGTGTGCTGTGTGCTGTGTCTCCTGTGTGCTGTGTGCTGTGTCTCCTGTGTGCTGTGTCTCCTGCGTGCTGTGTCTCCTGCGTGCTGTGTCTCCTGCGTGCTGTGTCTCCTGTGTGCTGTGTCTCCTGTGTGCTGTGTCTCCTGTGTGCTGTGTCTCCTGTGTGCTGTGTCTCCTGTGTGCTGTGTCTCCTGTGTGCTGTGTGCTGTGTCTCCTGTGTGCTGTGTCTCCTGTGTCCGCTGTGTCTCCTGTGTGCTGTGTCTCCTGTGTGCTGTGTCTCCTGTGTGCTGTGTCTCCTGTGTGCTGTCTCCTGCGTGCTGTGTCTCCTGCGTGCTGTGTCTCCTGTGTGCTGTGTCTCCTGTGTCCGCTGTCTCCTGTGTGCTGTGTCTCCTGCGTGCTGTGTCTCCTTCGTGTTTTCTGTGTGTATTTGTTCTGTCTTGTCCTGGTGTGTTTGTATTTGTACTTGTACTGTTTTGTGTGTGTTTTCTCTGGCTGTGCTGTGGGGGTGATAATGACAGGGAGGGGGGGTGAGAGGATGAAGGGAGTGGGGGTGAGAGAGGATGAAGGGAGGGGCTGGTTGAGAGAAGATGAAGGCATGGGCGGTTGAGAGGATGAAGGGAGGGGGTGGTTGAGAGAGGATTGTGACGACTCAGGAGATTCCTTCCTCTCCCTGTCCCTTTCTCCCATCTCCTGTTACCCTTTCTACTCCTTCCCACTCCCCTCCTTCATCTTCTACTTCTCTCCCCTTGCCGCAGCGCGTTCCCCGGAGGTCTCGCATACTCACGCGCTCCCTTAGCCCCTGCTTTAATCCTTCCCGCTCCCTCTCCCCCGCGGTAGCTCCTTTACCTTCCCCTGTGGTGCCATCCGTCCCGTTGCCGCCTCCTCCTCCTCGCGTGGTGGGCGCGGCATTCCGCGTGCCTGGTGACGCGTCCGGCGCGTGCACCCCCTCAGCCCTCGGGAGACGCACGTGCATGCTCCTCTCTGCCTTTGCTGGCCATCGTGCGGGCACAGGCCTCGCGCACGTTCCCCTTCTCTTGGCTCTGTCCCCCTCCTGCGGTCTTCACCTGCTCCGTGCAGGCCGCGCCTGTGTTGCAACCTGTGCGCGCGCATCCCCAGCTTACAGGGGGTGCGCGCACAGACTCTTCTTATCAGGATTTTCCTGTCTCCGCCTCCCAAGCTGTTCAGGCCATTCCCCTGACTGCCCCTTCTGTCTCCTCCTCTTCTCTCCCTGACCTATCTCCAGCTTCCCTCACTGAGAAGCGTGTGTGCAGAGCTCCCAGGCATTTGCTGTGGAATCAGGTTGTATTCTTTCTTTATTTGTTATACTTTGGTGTGGATTTGTGGGGGAGTATACTGTGAGTATACTGTGAGTTTTGTAGAGGGTTTTGGGTGTATTTTGAGGTTTAAAAAACGTTTTTGGTTTTCACCCAGAGGCTGCAGTGTTTCAACCCAGCAAAGCTACAGTTTAGCTGTAGCTGTAGTCTCAACCCCTCTCTCCTCCCCCACCCTTGGTTGTTTTGTTTTACTTCTAATTTACTTCAATTTAAGCCTGATTCCTTCCTTTTTCATTTGCATGTGGGAGCTCTGTGTCTTTCTTTAAGACCTATAAAATTGTGGTGTGGCTTATTGTAAGAGAGTGAGTAAATAAAAAGGGAAGAAAAAGGAAGATTGCAGCGGTTTTTAAAAGCTGTTTTCTTTCCCTCCCTTTGCAGAGGTAGTTAATTGGTCCTTAAAGGGACAGTTCCTCTCTGCACCTCTCTCTCTCTAAACACTACCTCCTCCCTTTACTTAGAGGCTTATTATTATCATGCCTAAGGGGAATAGAAGTAGTGCAGCAACGAGAGCCACACCCGGATACCGGACCCCAAAAACTGGGGCCCCTAGGAGCAATAACAATAACCACAGCCCTAGGCCTGGTACATCCAGTGCCCTGGCCACACCTCCCCCGGCTCCTGTTGTCAGTGTAACCCCTGCAGTCCCAGCTCAATCATGGGCGCAAGTGGCGGCTGCAGGCGTTGACCTCAGCAACAACAATGCTGGGGCCACGCCCTGTGTGAGCAGGAAGCTTGGGGTGAGGTGCCCAATGTCACCTGGCCTGAGCATGGAGATCTATGTGAGGGCTGTGGCTGATGTGGTGGGTCCCTCTGCTGTGGTGGCAGCCAGCAAGATGTATGGGAGGGGTGTTTTCTTCCTCCGTACGCTGGCTGCCACCCACACCATAGTGTAGAAAAGCATTGTGGTAGGAGGGACCTACATCACCATAGAACCCATGGAGGGGTTAGGCACCAAAGTCATTCTCTCCAATGTGCCCCCCTTCCTCCCGGACAGCCTCATACGCCCACCCCTGCAAGCCCTGGGAGACATTAAGTCTCCTATAACAAAATTACCTTTGGGCTGCAGGGATAGGGCACTGAGGCATGTGCTCTTGTTTAGGTGGCAGGTACAACTGCTGCTGCCGGGGAGCACAGAATCTGTGGAGGGGTCCTTTGGGGTGCCCTTCGAGGGCATTCAATATACAGTTTACTATGGCACAGAGGGGGTTAGGTGCTATATGTGCAAGGAGCTGGGGCATACTTGTAGGAGTTGCCCCAAAGGGAACAGAGGACCCATCCCAGCTCCTTCACCCGCCCCTCCCTCTGCCTGCCACAGCGGGGCCCTCGAGGGCCCAGGTCCCCCCTGGGACCACAGGAGATGTCGCTGTCCCATCTCGAACAGTGACATCTGCGCCCACCACAGCGGGACCCTCGAGGGCCCAGGTCTCCCCCAAAACCCCTAAGACCCCTGGGACCGCAGGAGATGTCGCTGCCCCGTCTCGAGCAGTGACATCTGCACCTCTCCCCGGGGAGCGGAGGGAGGGGGTTGCCTTGGAGCGGCCACCCTCTGCTGTCGCTGTCTCCCCCCGGGAGAGGACACCCTATGCCGCTGCGCCCATCGCGGCGGAGCCCTCGGGGGCCCAGGTCCCCCCTGGGACCGCAGGAGATGTCGCTGCCCCATCTCGAGCAGTGACATCTGCACCTGTCCCCGGGGAGCGGAGAGAGGGGGAGGGGGTCGCCCTGGAGCGGCCATCTTTGACACCCTCTGTTGTTGCTGTCTCCCCCCGGGAGGAGACACCCTGTGCCGCTGCGCCCACTGCGGCGTAGCCCTCGGGGGCCCAGTTCCCCCCTGGGACCACAGGAGATGTCGCTGCCCCATCTCGGGTGGTGACGTCTGCACTTCTCCCCAGAAAAAAGAGGGAGAAGAAAAGAGTCACCCTTAAGAAGTCACCCTCTGTTGTCGCTGTCTCCCCCCAGGAGCACCCTACCCCCAATGTAAGCACCGTACAGGGTGCGGGGAAGCAGTGGGAGGCTCCTGCTGAGGAGGTAGCGGTACCCTTTTTTGGGGAATCAATCCCCAGGAAGAGGAAATCAAAAACTAAGAACAAGAGGGTGATTGAGGAGGGCGAGGAGGGTGAACCGCAGGTTGCTGTACTACAGGGACAGGCCCTAGGTTAGGGTTCCGGTCAGGTTAGTGCCACTTGTATAGATAGGGACACAGCGGATGCTGCTGTTCCTGTGGGAGCGGTTGGACCCACGTTGGGGTTCATAGAGACTTTCGTACGAATAGGATCGCCCCTGGCGGTCTGCACGTGCAAGGAGTTCGGTTGGAGGATCAGACGGTAGTGTAATTGCCCCAGGTTCCCCGTGGCGGAAGCTCAGACCTCCTGCGAGCCAACAGGTTATGCACCACACCTGAGTAACAATATATGTTCCTTGCACCTACACAATATCTGCGATTGGGTGGGGGAATACCCGTTACATTTGGAGGCGCTGCTGAGATTCGGACCTGGGGTGCCCTATCTTATTTTTCCAAATTGTCCAATTCCTATTTTTTATCATGGTTGTAAAGTCCGGACACGAGGTCCACGACTGGGCCCTGAAGTTGGGAGTGCCGCCGACCCATGCGCTGGCGGTGTGCCACGTCCCTGTAGATATTCCCTCATCAGAGATACGAGGGGCATTGCGGCAAAACCCTCATCTCCGGAGGACTGCCTCCATAGCCGTGGTAGATTTACACTTGGAGGACAAGAAGTATTGTTCCGTGCTAGTGAGTTTCGGGCAAGATATAACTGAAGGCCTGGGTCCGTCCAGCTTGTGGTTGGAAGATTCGGTCGGTTCAGACTGTCCTGTAGTGTACCCGGAGCTGCCAAAACAGGAAAGTATTGCAACAATCTGTCCGGGACTGGCGGGAAACCCTAAGCCCCGCCCCTGCAATGCGAGTGAGTCAGTGCAGAGCCAGACCCACTCCCTTGTAGAAAGTGCCCGGTGGTTGAAGCCTATTGTGCCCCAGTTTGCAGAACCAGCAGAGGACATGGGACAATTGATGAAGCGGTACTACAGTCTTCGTCAGAAAGACGGTGATGCGGAACCGGATTATCCTCCCTCTGAGGATGAGATGATGAATGAGGAAGAGAAAGACTGTCGGGACATACACCCCAATGTGTATGTGGCCTGGCGCGCGTCCGGAGTAGATTCTCTTGTCTTCATGTGCTCCTGCCTGCAAGAAGCCCACGCTCAGGGAGCCAACGTGGCTCGGGGACCCCTCGACTTCAGGACCATCGAGGTGGATGGAGAAATGGGCATACAGTGTTTTAGCCCCACGTGCGGCTGTTCTAGAGAGACATTGACATGGTGGTCCCGCTGTGACTGCTGCGGTCGGTGGCTATTGAAGCCTATTGTACCCCAGCCTGCCCAACCAACCGAGAACAAGGAGCCGGGCAGTATAGCTAACCCATCTACCCCTCTCATAGACATTTCGGAGGGCCAGTGCGCCCCAGTGAACATTTTAGACCCGGTTCCAGAGCAGGAACCACGGGACCCAGATCAGCCAGTTACGGAGCCGAGCAACACGTTGGCGGAGGATCCGACCGTGATGTTGCCAGCGGACAAGGTTGAAGTCCCATCGGTGGCGATGCGCCTACCGGCGAACCACCCCAGCAGTGAAACGGAGGAAACACAGGATAAGGTATATATACCCCCACCTTCTTCTAGTGAATCCAGCGACCCATCACTAGTGGTGATGCGCCTGCCGGCGGACCACTTTAGTGACACCAATGAACACACTATCTCGGCGAATGCAGAGCCTGCTGTGGGCCCGTGTGCCCTAGAGGAAGTGTGTCCCGATGTTGCGGACCCTGCTGTGGGCCCGTGTGCCCTACCATGGTCAGTCCGACCTACTACAGAGGTACCATCGGTCCTAGGCTTGGGGCCAGTACCTACAGACGACAAGGGTGAGTCAACTGCCCCCGGGGTGTTGGGGGTGAGCCCGTGTGCTCCAACGCAAGTGGTCCCAGGACTGGGATCCAACGCTCCCGAAGTTCAAGCCAGTAAGTGGACTGCCCCAGAAGTGCCGGGGGCAGGTCCTGAGATAGCCAAGGTGGGAACTGACAGCGTCCCCGAGGACCTGTTGGCCACCGTGAATCACCGCAGTGGTAAGGTAGCTACCCTTTACCCCCTGTCAGGTGAAACAGAGACTGTGAGAAAAGAGACGTTGTTCATTTCTAGCTTCCCAGTGGAAGCCTTGCCAGTCGGTAGGGACCAGGACTGTGTAGCGAAGGAGTTAGTGAAAATTTTCTCCTTAGAGTCCAAAAGGGAGCGCTCCATTCACCACGTAGTGGACCGCGGAAAAGGTCCTGGCCTCCTGGTCTACCGCGTACCTGCCGCGGATGGCCGGGTAAAGGCCTGGTTAAAGGACACTGTGCTATTCCTTCCACCAGGGGGAGGATGTAGCGAGGAACCGGTAACTGGCACCCCAGAAGGTGCTCTTCAAGAGAATTTTCTGCGGGAGGCTCACGGACGCAAAAGTGAGGTACCCCCATATGATCAGTTAGGGGCACCCCACATATGGTCTCAGCTAGTCTCGGGTATAGTGTGGGATGTACCATGTAATCTGAGGTGTAAAGTCGACCTGCTAAGTGTACCAATTATGACATGCAATTTTTTATTGTGTAACCTTATGTCAGGGTATGGCGTTCTCCAAGCGAGGACGTTGGATTTTTCACCAGGGGGAGTGTGTAGCCAGGTCTCCCAGCAGTATCAGCACCCCCCTCACCTTCCTAGAGATCGCGGGTGCCGCCGAGTCCAATGGCGGCCCCATCGGGCGATACGGGAGGTGAGGGCGGTCAGGTCCCGGCTCGGGGGTTGCTGGGGACGCGTGCGGCCGGTTGCCAGGGCCGCACGCGCATCACGGGAATCCCGGCACTCTCGGAGCCGGGCGGTTAGGGCGCCACCATTGCACGTTAGTTTGCGCAGGCGCAGTGGTCGCGCGAGTGTAGGGCTGGAGCGGGGAGTAGCGCGTTGCCCCTTAGTGCATGCCGGTTGCCGGGGACGCGATCGGGCCGTCGCTAGGGCCGCGATCGCGTTGCTACGGGCCCGGCGGCTGGCGAGAGGTAGTGCGAGGGAGTCAAGGCAGCCCCCTATAGTTCGCGCATGCGCAGGGAAGAGGCAGAAAAGCCCGCGAAGCCAGAGCCTATTAGGGAGGGCCCTAGAGAGGGACTACAGGCCCCATGAGCCTCTGTATGCCCCATGTGACACCAGGGAGCCAATAGGGCTTAGGAAGGCCAGGCAGGCAAAGAGATACATTTCGCGCGCTGAGCCCACGTTAGTCAGTCAGAGACCGGAGCAGCCCAGGGAAGGAGGTAGGGTACAGGAGTCAGGGACTCCCTGTACTAGGCCAGTATCCCCAGGGCCCCAGATAGCTCAGCTCCCCAGTAAAGTGAGTGTTGCCAGGGACAGCCCTCAGGTTAGGGACCCTGTCACTTGCATTAGTGGGAGCTGGGGAACAGAAGGGAAGAATAGCAGCAGAGGACTTAGTGTTAAGTGCAGGGTGTTGCTGCATGCGCTGATAGTTATCAGTTAACTGAGTTGGAGTCAGGGAGCTGTGAGGGAAGGAAGGGTGCGGGGAGCGAGTGCAGCTCCGGCACCCATATAGGTACCCACACCCCAGGTAGGCCCCAACTCCCCACTAGTTTAGTGGGTTAATTACTGAGGGAGGCCCCAGATAGGGACGCTGCCCTTAGCATAGAGTGCTGCCTTGTCAGAGTCACGGCTGTTAGTGCTGTGAGGTCTGACAGGCAGGCACCTTGTTGCGCAGCACGTTGGCTGCCAGATACAGTGAGCTACAGCTTGCTGCTGTAGGCGCTGGGACTAGTTAGATAGTAGTGAGGCGAGGGACTTGGGTAGTTAGGGGAGTGGGATAGGTCATTACCCCTGCAGGCCCATAGGAGTTCCCCAAGCCACCACAGGTTGCTGCACTACAGGGACAGGCCCTAGGATAGGATTCCTGTCACGTTAGTGCCACTTAGATTAGACAGGGACACAGCAGACGCTGCGGTTCCTGCTAAGAGGTTCGGACCCTCGTTGGGGTCTGCAGAGACTGTTCACCAGGTTCGGACCACCCCTGGCGGTTCGCGTGCAAGGAGTCCGGTGTAGAATCAGACGGAACCATCATACGACTGATCCTTTGTGAAGCCCGTTGGAGATCCGAGCGCGGGAGTGCTCGGCAGGTACTATCTACTACACAAGTGCACCAACGGGCCCTTAGTATAAATAGTGACTGCGCAGTCACCCATTGACTCTCTCTGCAAGAGTGCGGGACATTGGGTGGGGTTCCTTGGTCAACTGGGGGTGGGATCACTTGGTGTGGGGGGGAAAGCGTCGCTGCGCGAGGCCGAGGTGTCTCTCTAGAGAGTGACACGGTTATATAAAGGATATTGCAGATATGTTGTTTGAATGTTAGTAAAAGTCTTAGTTATTTTACCTCACCGTGTATGTTATTACGATTGTTTCTGCGAGAACCACTCCCCTCTGGTGGAGCCATCGCAGGTGAGGCGCTGAATCGTGGTAAGTGATCAAACATAGTGATATTGCCCCAGGTTCCCAACGTGGCGAAAGCTCAGCCCTCCTGTGAGCCAAACAGGTTAGTGACACCACCACCTGTAGTAAACACATCTAGGTCCTTTCGCACCTACACCATATCTGCGATTGGGTGGGGGAATACCCGTTACATTTGGAGGCGCTGCTGAGAGCAGACCTGGGGTGCCCTATCTTATTTTTCCAAATTGTCCAATTCCTATTTTTTTATCATGGTTGTAAAGTCCGGACACGAGGTCCACGACTGGGCCCTGAAGTTGGGAGTGCCGCCGACCCATGCGCTGGCGGTGTGCCACGTCCCTGTAGATATTCCCTCATCAGAGATACGAGCGGCATTGCGGCAAAACCCTCATCTCCGGAGGACTGCCTCCATAGCCGTGGTAGATTTACACTTGGAGGACAAGAAGTATTGTTCCGTGCTAGTGAGTTTCGGGCAAGATATAACTGAAGGCCTGGGTCCGTCCAGCTTGTGGTTGGAAGATTCGGTCGGTTCAGACTGTCCTTTAGTGTACCCGGAGCTGCCAAAACAGGAAAGTATTGCAACAATCTGTCCGGGACTGGCGGGAAACCCTAAGCCCCGCCCCTGCAATGCGAGTGAGTCAGTGCAGAGCCAGACCCACTCCCTTGTAGAAAGTGCCCGGTTGTTGAAGCTTATTGTGCCCCAGTTTGCAGAACCAGCAGAGGACATGGGACAATTGATGAAGCGGTACTACAGTCTTCGTCAGAAAGACGGTGATGCGGAACCGGATTATCCTCCCTCTGAGGATGAGATGATGAATGAGGAAGAGAAAGACTGTCGGGACATACACCCCAATGTGTATGTGGCCTGGCGCGCGTCCGGAGTAGATTCTCTTGTCTTCATGTGCTCCTGCCTGCAAGAAGCCCACGCTCAGGGAGCCGACGTGGCTCGGGGACCCCTCGACTTCAGGACCATCGAGGTGGAAGGAGAAATGGGCATACAGTGTTTTAGCCCCACGTGCGGCTGTTCTAGAGAGACATTGACATGGTGGTCCCGCTGTGACTGCTGCGGTCGGTGGCTATTGAAGCCTATTGTACCCCAGCCTGCCAAACCAACCGAGAACAAGGAGCCGGGCAGTATAGCTAACCCATCTACCCCTCTCATAGACATTTCGGAGGGCCAGTGCGCCCCAGTGAACATTTTAGACCCGGTTCCAGAGCAGGAACCACGGGACCCAGATCAGCCAGTTACGGAGCCGAGCAACACGTTGGCGGAGGATCCAATCGTGATGTTGCCAGCGGACAAGGTTGAAGTCCCATCGGTGGCGATGCGCCTACCGGCGAACCACCCCAGCAGTGAAACGGAGGAATCACAGGGTAAGGTGTATATACCCCCACCTTCTTCTAGTGAATCCAGCGACCCGTCACTAGTGGTGATGCGCCTGCCGGCGGACCACTTTAGTGACACCAATGAACACACTATTTCGGCGAATGCAGAGCCTGCTGTGGGCCCGTGTGCCCTAGAGGAAGTGTGTCCCGATGTTGCGGACCCTGCTGTGGGCCCGTGTGCCCTACCATGGTCAGTCCGACCTACTACAGAGGTACCATCGGTCCTAGGCTTGGGGCCAGTACCTACAGACGACAAGGGTGAGTCGACTGCCCCCGGGGTGTTGGGGGTGAGCCTCCAGGTGACCGCAGAGAATGATGGCTCCTTAAGTCTGGTCGCCCGGGCGAAGGGCTCCCCTCTGCATCGCGTCCTGGTGGAGGTGTCCTCATTGGAAGGTAGCTGTCCAGAGAAGAGAGTGAACCAGTGTCTACCGTCGATCCTTCCGGAAGAAGGGAAGCCCATCGTCAGCCAGCAGAGTGGTAAGGAACCCCCTTGTTCCCCACCGACTCCGATGGAGGTGGCCGTGAAGAAGGCCAAAGCTACAGTTCCTGAGCGGAGTGTGAGCCCGTGTGCTCCAACGCAAGTGGTCCCAGGACTGGGATCCAACGCTCCCGAAGTTCAAGCCAGTAAGTGGACTGCCCCAGAAGTGCCGGGGGCAGGTCCTGAGATAGCCAAGGTGGGAACTGACAGCGTCCCCGAGGACCTGTTGGCCACCGTGAATCACCGCAGTGGTAAGGTAGCTACCCTTTACCCCCTGTCAGGTGAAACAGAGACTGTGAGAAAAGAGACGTTGTTCATTTCTAGCTTCCCAGTGGAAGCCTTGCCAGTCGGTAGGGACCAGGACTGTGTAGCGAAGGAGTTAGTGAAAATTTTCTCCTTAGAGTCCAAAAAGGAGCGCTCCATTCACCACGTAGTGGACCGCGGAAAAGGTCCTGGCCTCCTGGTCTACCGCGTACCTGCCGCGGATGGCCGGGTAAAGGCCTGGTTAAAGGACACTGTGCTATTCCTTCCACCAGGGGGAGGAAGTAGCGAGGAACCGGTAACTGGCACCCCAGAAGGTGCTCTTCAAGAGAATTTTCTGCGGGAGGCTCACGGACGCAAAAGTGAGGTACCCCCATATGATCAGTTAGGGGCACCCCACATATGGTCTCAGCTAGTCTCGGGTATAGTGTGGGATGTACCATGTAATCTGAGGTGTAAAGTCGACCTGCTAAGTGTACCAATTATGACATGCAATTTTTTATTGTGTAACCTTATGTCAGGGTATGGCGTTCTCCAAGCGAGGACGTTGGATTTTTCACCAGGGGGAGTGTGTAGCCAGGTCTCCCAGCAGTATCAGCACCCCCCTCACCTTCCCTTGTATGTTCCTGCACCCACACAGTGTAATCTGCGATTGGGGGGGGGAAAACCCGTTACATTTGGAGGCGCTGCTGAGATAGGACCTGGGGTGCCCTATCTTATTTTTCCAAATTGTCCAATTCCTATTTTTTTATCATGGTTGTAACGTCCGGACACGAGGTCCACGACTGGGCCCTGAAGTTGGGAGTGCCGCCGACCCATGCGCTGGCGGTGTGCCACGTCCCTGTAGATATTCCCTCATCAGAGATACGAGCGGCATTGCGGCAAAACCCTCATCTCCGGAGGACTGCCTCCATAGCCGTGGTAGATTTACACTTGGAGGACAAGAAGTATTGTTCCGTGCTAGTGAGTTTCGGGCAAGATATAACTGAAGGCCTGGGTCCGTCCAGCTTGTGGTTGGAAGATTCGGTCGATTCAGACTGTCCTGTAGTGTACCCGGAGCTGCCAAAACAGGAAAGTATTGCAACAATCTGTCCGGGACTGGCGGGAAACCCTAAGCCCCGCCCCTGCAATGCGAGTGAGTCAGTGCAGAGCCAGACCCACTCCCTTGTAGAAAGTTCCCGGTTGTTGAAGCCTATTGTGCCCCAGTTTGCAGAACCAGCAGAGGACATGGGACAATTGATGAAGCGGTACTACAGTCTTTGTCAGAAAGACGGTGATGCGGAACCGGATTATCCTCCCTCTGAGGATGAGATGATGAATGAGGAAGAGAAAGACTGTCGGGACATACACCCAAATGTGTATGTGGCCTGGCGCGCGTCCGGAGTAGATTCTCTTGTCTTCATGTGCTCCTGCCTGCAAGAAGCCCACGCTCAGGGAGCCGACGTGGCTCGGGGACCCCTCGACTTCAGGACCATCGAGGTGGAAGGAGAAATGGGCATACAGTGTTTTAGCCCCACGTGCGGCTGTTCTAGAGAGACATTGACATGGTGGTCCCGCTGTGACTGCTGCGGTCGGTGGCTATTGAAGCCTATTGTACCCCAGCCTGCCAAACCAACCGAGAACAAGGAGCCGGGCAGTATAGCTAACCCATCTACCCCTCTCATAGACATTTCGGAGGGCCAGTGCGCCCCAGTGAACATTTTAGACCCGGTTCCAGAGCAGGAACCACGGGACCCAGATCAGCCAGTTACGGAGCCGAGCAACACGTTGGCGGAGGATCCGATCGTGATGTTGCCAGCGGACAAGGTTGAAGTCCCATCGGTGGCGATGCGCCTACCGGCGAACCACCCCAGCAGTGAAACGGAGGAATCACAGGGTAAGGTGTATATACCCCCACCTTCTTCTAGTGAATCCAGCGACCCGTCACTAGTGGTGATGCGCCTGCCGGCGGACCACTTTAGTGACACCAATGAACACACTATCTCGGCGAATGCAGAGCCTGCTGTGGGCCCGTGGGCCCTAGAGGAAGTGTGTCCCGATGTTGCGGACCCTGCTGTGGGCCCGTGTGCCCTACCATGGTCAGTCCGACCTACTACAGAGGTACCATCGGTCCTAGGCTTGGGGCCAGTACCTACAGACGACAAGGGTGAGTCGACTGCCCCTGGGGTGTTGGGGGTGAGCCCGTGTGCTCCAACGCAAGTGGTCCCAGGACTGGGATCCAACGCTCCCGAAGTTCAAGCCAGTAAGTGGACTGCCCCAGAAGTGCCGGGGGCAGGTCCTGAGATAGCCAAGGTGGGAACTGACAGCGTCCCCGAGGACCTGTTGGCCACCGTGAATCACCGCAGTGGTAAGGTAGCTACCCTTTACCCCCTGTCAGGTGAAACAGAGACTGTGAGAAAAGAGACGTTGTTCATTTCTAGCTTCCCAGTGGAAGCCTTGCCAGTCGGTAGGGACCAGGACTGTGTAGCGAAGGAGTTAGTGAAAATTTTCTCCTTAGAGTCCAAAAAGGAGCGCTCCATTCACCACGTAGTGGACCGCGGAAAAGGTCCTGGCCTCCTGGTCTACCGCGTACCTGCCGCGGATGGCCGGGTAAAGGCCTGGTTAAAGGACACTGTGCTATTCCTTCCACCAGGGGGAGGAAGTAGCGAGGAACCGGTAACTGGCACCCCAGAAGGTGCTCTTCAAGAGAATTTTCTGCGGGAGGCTCACGGACGCAAAAGTGAGGTACCCCCATATGATCAGTTAGGGGCACCCCACAAATGGTCTCAGCTAGTCTCGGGTATAGTGTGGGATGTACCATGTAATCTGAGGTGTAAAGTCGACCTGCTAAGTGTACCAATTATGACATGCAATTTTTTATTGTGTAACCTTATGTCAGGGTATGGCGTTCTCCAAGCGAGGACGTTGGATTTTTCACCAGGGGGAGTGTGTAGCCAGGTCTCCCAGCAGTATCAGCACCCCCCTCACCTTCCCAGAGATCGCGGGTGCCGCCGAGTCCAATGGCGGCCCCATCGGGCGATACGGGAGGTGAGGGCGGTCAGGTCCCGGCTCGGGGGTTGCTGGGGACGCGTGTGGCCGGTTGCCAGGGCCGCACGCGCATCACGGGAATCCCGGCACTCTCGGAGCCGGGCGGTTAGGGCGCCACCATTGCGCATTAGTTCGCGCAGGCGTAGTGGTCGCGCGAGTGTAGGGCTGGAGCGGAGAGTAGCGCGTTGCCCCTTAGTGCATGCCGGTTGCCGGGGACGCGATCGGGCCGTCGCTAGGGCCGCGATCGCGTTGCTACGGGCCCGGCGGCTGGCGAGAGGTAGCGCGAGGGACAGGTTGCTGTACTACAGGGACAGGCCCTAGGTTAGGGTTCCGGTCATGTTAGTGCCACTTGTATAGATAGGGACACAGCGGCTGCTGCTGTTCCTGTGGGAGCGGTTGGACCCACGTTGGGGTTCATAGAGACTTTCGTATGAATAGGATCGCCCTGGCGGTCTGCACGTGCAAGGAGTTCGGTTGGAGGATCAGACGGCCCTGGCGGTCTGCACGTGCAAGGAGTTCGGTTGGAGGATCAGACGGATTCATCACACGTCTGACCCTTTGAGAAGATTGTTGCTGACCCGAGCACCGGAGTGCTCGGCAGGTATTATACCATCATATGTGCACCAACAGGCCTAGAGGTTCTTAGTGACTGCGCAGTCACCCATTGACTATCTCTGTAGGAGTACGGGACATTGGGTGGGGTTCTTGGGACACTGGGTGGGATCACCTAGTGTTGGGGAATCGTCCTGCGAAACGTCGCGGTTAGTGTCTTCTCGTGAGAGGGACACATGTCATTATGAGTGTGATGAGTTGTTATGCATGTTAGTAAAGTCATTAGTTAATATACATGCTGTCTATGTGATTATTGATTGTCCTGCGAGGAACCACTCCCCCTCTGGTGGGAGCCATCGCAGGTGGAGGCGCTGCATCGTTGTAAGTGATCAACCCTAGTGTAATTGCCCCAGGTTCCCCGTGGCGGAAGCTCAGCCCTCCTGTGAGCCAACAGGTTATGCACCACACCTGAGTAACAATATATGTTCCTTGCACCTACACCATATCTGCGATTGGGTGGGGGAATACCCGTTACAT
>WSYH01018771.1:0-10760 GCA_036426205.1 Ascaphus truei
ACACGTATAGAACATAAAAGGAGTAGATAGTACCAAAAAAGGAAATGTTTCTAAATGGAGAAGCAATAATATGTAATAAGAGAAAAGAAAACAAATACTTATGCACTCCTGTAGAGACACACAAAGTTCAATGCGCAAAAATAAAAAACAAAAGGAAAAGGGTGAAAAGGGGGAATATATATAAAAACAAGGCACAAAAAAGACGAAGGCAATACCAAAAAGGGAGAAAAAATGGGGTAAAGAAACAATTAAACAGCGCTAATAAGGTGTATTAGATAAATGTGGAACTGAATAGTGATGAATAAGTGATAATAAATGGTTATACTAAAATTGTATTATTGATTAAATGTGTATATTTAGAAAATATCAATATGTGATGTGACCTGTGAATATCAATAATATATATATATATATATATATATATTTTTGTAGATTTTTTGTGGATTTGGTTTATCCAAACAGAAGAGCTGTCTATAACTGCAACATTGTCAAATTTATATGTTTCAAATCACTTGACAGCTTGTCTGTTAATAATGTAACAGACTAAAAGGGATAACTTTTGGAAGACTTAATTTTTCATTCAAAACAAATTTATCACTATGAGTGCAAACCGGTAATATCTTTGATCACATTTTCATTGGTCTACATACAGTGTCATGTTATTTAAAAACACAGAAAACAACATTTTTCACATACATTGTGTTCAAAATTATTGCACTGTGTATGATAAACATATGAAAAACATCATTCAATTATTTCATTGCACTAACATTAGAAATATCCTGGAAATATTTGTGCGCTGATTGTATTTATTGCGTAATCTATTCAACTATATAAAGTAAAAAATCTTAGTTAATATAAAAAGATGACAAACCTTCCAACTATGAATAGTACCTGTATATTGTCCCCACCAACAATTACATGCAAATGGTGTTTTATTAATAAACTAGCATTGTTTTTTTGGTCTTATAAATGCTGGGTAACACTGTTGTAACTAGAATGTTCCATTTCACTCCTGGTGGCCATTCAGTTCACTTTAACGAATAATGTTAAGCACCAGAAGGGAACAGAACAGAAACAGAGACCTGTAGCAGTAATATTGCAAACACATCAATCTGGTGAGATGCAGGGATAACTGGGTCGAAAGTTTCTGCTTCTGACTTTGTCATCATCATCCCCACAGTCATTCAGGTGGAAGGTTGCAAAATAGAAATGTGTTCGGTAACAGTACTCCCCCTATCATATAAAAAAACTGTCCATTAATTTGTATTGGTTAATGTATATCCTACC
Source organism: Ascaphus truei (assembly GCA_036426205.1). Classification (NCBI taxonomy): domain Eukaryota; kingdom Metazoa; phylum Chordata; class Amphibia; order Anura; family Ascaphidae; genus Ascaphus; species Ascaphus truei. The sequence goes on from WSYH01018771.1 coordinate 1,291, forward strand.
CATACGCCTAATTTTCCAAAATGTATGAATCCTCCAAGATTGTTTCACCACATGATTTTTTTTTTCTCTTTTATACCCCCTCAAAAAGGGATTTATCGGGAGTTTCGTTACAAAGGTCTCGCAGGAACATAGGAAATGAGTTGTTGGAAACATTATTAAAACATTGTACCTTATGTTAAGAGCTCGCACTGTATTTGGGCCCCCCTTGTACACACGCTCGTAAATATCATTGCAAGTCAAGCTGTACTCATATGGGCCATTGCTGTGCTTTGTGGTGATGTGTAGATATAAAATCAGGAAAATTGTTAGAAAAAATGTATCAAGCTGAACTGACACACAGTGTAGAACTTGGTTCCCACACAGTTGGGCTGTTTTTTGTGATATAGTAATCAGTAATATTGTTAATTTTAGAAAAGAACAACAGTGATACTGGGGTGTAACTGTATCTAGAAAATTGTAGGTTTGTCACAATTCGTGGCTAATCTATTATGAGGACATCTGTACGTTTTTATTCTATGCTGGCATCAGACATTTTAGGGGCTACGTCCCACATAGCAGGTGATAAAAAAAGAATGTTTATCAACGTATTAATTAACTAGGCTATCTTTCAAAAGATTCAATCCATTCACCCTTAAAGTAATTTTTTACTGTAAAATAATGTATGTGGTAATGTCAGGTGCACCGAAAGAATTCTAAACCGTTGCCTTGGAAAACTCTGGGTTGTAACGTAATCACCAACAAGACTAAGGTACATGCTGGATACATGCCTTGGCAACCACTTCTCAGTGACATTCTTCCCTTTTCTGCATCATAAGATCTAGATGGCCCACCTCGGATTAACACAGCGCCGGTTCCGCTCACCTGCGCAGTCCATGACTTCTAAGTCGGCAAGCGACACAACCCCAAACAGTAGTACTGGTATGTCATCGCGCAAGAAACGTCAGTGTGCGTGGTGTTTTCACTGCTAACTGTAGGGACTACTGTATCCGAAGATTTCCTACTGGACACCCTTGTTGTTGGACCAGCTGCAGAGGTGAGACTTGCTTAACCATTCCCACTGTGTCTTGCTCTTACGTTGACTCTGTTGCCGGTCGTTTTTGCGGTGTGTGAGCAAAAATTCCAGCAGCAGGTCTAAAGCAATATGCTTTCCTTGCTGTGGTTGTATAATATGAGTCTCACCCCCCCTCCATCTCACTGCTCTGTTACAGGAGTCGTCTGTCGTGTAAAGATACCTTTTAACTGTGAATTTGTACTCTTTTTAACTACTTGTAAGTGCTGTGATTACCAAACTTACCATGTATTTAATAAATTTGTAAGTGTATCTGCACATAAGTATGCACTAGGGAGTGGCGCTTTTTCCTACACTATATATGATATATATATATATATATATAATTATCTATATATTATTATATATATATATATAATTTTTATTGACTCATAATATATTATAGCCAAAGAAATACAGTAAAACGCCACTTGTGAACACAGTGATTTTATAAACATTTAAACACATTAAATAAAAATAATAAGTAGAAAATTATCTATATATTATAAGATGGACAATATTATTCATCTAAAAAATGTAATTACCATTGCAACAATAGTGACTAACATATAACAAAACCCACAAAACAAAAAAAAAAAAAAAATGTAGAAAGTCCAACCTAGTGCAGTCCTAGAAAAATTCACTAATTGGGACAAGATGATGTGCCAGGGATTCCAAAGGGCTTGCTCCAGAAGTGATACACACATTCCTAAAGATAACCTTCTACTCTACGAATAGAGAAGACACAGAGAGCGCACGTTCCCATAGTGTAAAACAGTACATTTAATATAAATATTAAGAGGACAGTTTTTCGGGGATCTAACGGATCCACTCACAAAGTAATATAGATTAACAACTGGCGTTTTGTGATATAATCACCACCAACAGCGGCAACACCGTCCTGGACACACTCCGTGGATTCGATTGCCACTGCCAGTTCATCTCAGCACGTGTTCTGTATGAATTGAACACCTTCCCTTTTGAAATAAGTGGATCTCAGTGCACGAAAACGTGTCTCGTGGTAAGTCATCCATGCACCTACGTCACTCCAACCCAGTGCCCGCACTTTTACGGACGTTGAGAGCGCATGGGATTGATCTGAGGTGGCAACTTGTGCCTTCTTACATTTCGCTTCCTATTCAGCAGAGCACAACGGTTGTTTTGCCTTTCTGTTACCTCTTTTCATCAGAAACTGCTGGTAGGTGAACTGGATTGGCAATGTCTTCGACGTGTGTCTCCCCAGGACGCGGCCTGTTCTCTCCTGTTCGGGTCCGGTCGATTATACACAAACTGCTTATAATCTTTTTACTGTTTGTGAGTGTCTCCATTAATCCACCTTGTTCCTCTTTTAACTATTAAATTAACTTTTTTACAATTTGTGATCGTTTGCGCTCATCGTGTTCTTCGTCGTTTCTATATACTATATACATGTAGACTGTTGATCTCAGACACGTGTTAGCAGAGGCTCTAACTAATCAACAAAAATAAAATAGATGTACGTTCTGTGGCTAAGAAATGCTTTTATTTGTGCGAGCTTTCGAGATACAACTGATCTCGTTCCGGGCGATGTTAACAAGATGCGTTCATTATTTGGTACCAATTCATCGCCGAAGAAGAGATTTCAGTGTATTCGAAAGACTCGCAAAATAAAGCATTTCGTTACCACCCACGAACGGTATCATCTTTTATTTATGTGTTTTTTATTTTTTTGAATTAATAGGTATTTATATATATATATATATAGTACTATATATATAACCTTATATATATTACGATACAGTCGAAGAACACTAAAGGATAGATTAGTACCAATAAACAGGAAATGTTTCTAACATGGAGAAGCGAATACATACTGTAATAAGATAGACAAGAACAACTACAATACTTTTATGCATCTACTGTAAGACACACAATTCATGTTTCAATGCGCAAAATAACACACAACAAAGGAAAGGGTTGTTGAAAAGGGGGACCTGTAATCTACTGAAAACAAGGCACAAAAAGACGAAGGGCATACCAAAATGGTGACAAAAAGGGTGTAAAGAAACAATTAAACGCGCTAATAGGTTGTATTAGCATATAATGTTTGGATACATTGAATTGTGATGAGATAAGTGATATAAAGTGGTTATATCATTTATAAATTGGTTTATGGATTAAATGTCGCTATATTTTAGAATATCAATATGTGAATGTGACCTGTGACATATAATATATAATATTATATGATATATATATACTATATATATTATATATTATATATAACAAACAAATAAAATCAGATGATACCTGTTACTCCGGGCTAACGAATGTGTCGATATTCTTGCAGCACAAGTCTAAATTGGGAACGACTACACAGAAGATTAGCATGGCACCTGGCTGCTTAACGGAGACACGTATGCATTTAAGTTGCATATTTTGTGAAGCAAAATGTTCCATATTCGTTTAAAAGTCCTTGCACATTATATTGTTTTGATTACCACATGAACGGTAACACTATTGTAATTCTTTTTGGTCGGCTAACCTCTAACTCTACATGTATATATATTATATTCATATATATAAAAATAATAACAACAAACATCACAGCTTGCACTCAATGTAACTTCGGTTCATATATGGAACATTTGGTGCTTTCAGCTCAACATATAACGAGAACCATAACACATGTCCATTCCAAGACGTCACGGTTAAAGACAGATGCACCCTGTTTGTTCAGGTTCCCATATGAAAAATCCGTGTATGGGGAATCTGAATAGAAAAGATAATCACCCAATTCGCACGTTTCTGTATGGAACGGACTTTCTTGCTTCAGAGGGGATTGACTTCAAATAAGTAATGTTATGTGATTTGTATATATATTATATATACTACTTTTATATATTATTACTATAATTAATATATATATATGATCTATATATATATACTATTTTCATATTCTATAACATACATTACATCAGTTTTGCACTTGTATTCACAAGTTCACATCATATATATTATTAGAGCTTCATTTTTTCCTGTGCTCTTGTGTATCTGTCACGCCACCTTAGTTTGGCCGGGCGGAGCTACTATTGGGGACACCGGGAGCATGTCAGGCTCTAGGCAGCCAGCGCGGCTACACGACAGCGAAACATGCCGCTATGGTTCTTTGTTTACTTGGGTGGTTTTCCATGATGACAGTAAAATTCCTCCTGTCTGTCGACGGCAGTGGGAGTCAGGCGCGCATATGACATCATCCTCTAGCCAGATAATTGTAGTAGCCTGTGCTGGATGGTGGGGGTAGGCTTTCAGCCTATCATCTCACAGTGGTGCAGTTTGGATGGGGAATATATATTTGTGGTTTTGTTCAAATTGGTTACTGACACTCCCCTTGATGAAAGGTCCTGTTGTTAGTGACGCGAAACGTCGTTGATGTGCCTGTTTAAATACATCGTTTTGGGACTTTACCATGAGTGCGTCTCTTTCTGCTGCGTGTGGTCTTTGATCTCCTGGTCTGCACTGGTATCGGAATCTCTGTTACCTATTGCAATATGTATGGGATAAGCACCTACGTCTGTATCTTTTTGGTGAGTGCCATCTGTTCGTGTTACTCTATTTATTTTCTCATTATAGTGAGCACACAAATTTGTATCTTTTTTGGTGGACATCCTTGGCTCGTTTGGTTGTCGCTTAATACTCTCCTTTTTTGTGGGTTATCTCCTCTGGTATTCTTTTACCAAGTGATTGTTATGATGGCAGATTTAGCATGCAGACATTACATACTGGAATTTTTTCTATTCTACCATTTCATGCAGTGGTCAGTTACAGTGAGAGCTGACATTGCCAAGATTAGATTTACTTGAGACCTTTGAGGCTCTGATAAAGCGTCAGATATCTACAACGACCTAATAAACTAAAAAACGAGAGGTGGATTTCTACATGCCAGGGGTGACCTTGGTCACATTATCATAGGGAGAAAGGGGCCCCCCCCCTTTAAAAAAAAACACCCTAGGGGTTTCTTCGCATAAATAAAACAACCACAACATATTGGACGACAGACAACCGATTTCACCAGCAGGAAATTGGATGGGATTCTTAATAAATGTCCATGACCTTATGATTTTGGTAATCGAACAAGTCCCAGAAGATATGACACCATCAAGAGAGAGATTCAAGTGATCACTGACAGACACAGTGAGACACTTAGCCTCTGATTACTTTCCACGACTGGACTAACAAAATTCAAACTACCATTTGAACCTGCATCATACAGTCTCACGAAGTACACTGAAAACTTAAGCAGGTTCACTACATTAAGAGAAAGCTGGGTCATAACAGTTGGCTACTTGGACTAACAACGCGCGTCATAGGGCACGTAGGGAAGAGAAGAGCCTACGCCCTCCAAGAAGAACCCCCGTGCACAGGTGTCGCAATACATACAGCGATACAGATTTCTATGATGTCCCCAGAAGGTGCACATTCAGGATCCTTTGTTTAGGGTGGGGGCACAGTGAGCTCACCAAGCCAACCTCTACCAGAACTCTTGACATAGGGAGAGCGGTCAGTGAGAGGTGCTGGGAAGAGCAAGATGACATGAAAAGAGAATCCAAAGGGGAGAGGACACGCCCCAGGTAGGAAGTGATTTACAGCTGTCTTCTTTTCCCTTTCCTCTGTCATAGATCATTATGAACTCATAATGGGGCTGTCGTTTGTTCCAATACACTACCTCACAAGACTCCGTTCGTTGGGAAGTAGTATGTTAGACTTGATGGTCAAGCTAAGTTTAAAATATTTCTTCTCCAGAGCAGAGTAGCAGAAACTGATAAAACCAATGAACTGCTGATAACAATCAATTCAAAGCCAAAGTCTTTTCATCCCATTGTGGTTAATCATGTATTACCACTTACTTTCATGGGACTCCTAGTAATGACACTCAGAAGTAACATCAGGAATCACAAAAGGAGTTTTTCAAACCTCTCAGTGAAGAGAAGCAAGCCACAAATCCTTGAAGGCCAATGATAAAATCATCATCAAACCGGCTGATAAGGTGGAGGGATCGTCGTGATGGATTATAATAATTATAGGTAGATATGAGAGACAATTGTTGATACTATATATAAAAAACTACCAAGATCGTACATGGTCTATAAAAATGAAATAGACTCCATCATTCATCTTGGAGTAAATAACTCTTGGATTTCTGAGGGAAACAAGTACTTTTTTGTCTCAAGACCATATTATAGTACCAGTTGATCTATTACTTCCCAAAGTACATAAGTCTATCATCAATCCCCAGGCAGACCATAATGCAGCATGGGATCATTTGTCACCCCTCCCAATACGTGGATTTCCAATGGTAATTAGATGATATCTTTTGTTAAGGACACCACGGCCTTTGTAATAAACTAGGCATGATTCTTTTGACATTACAATATGTTCCTGGTTACTTGGATTCTCCAGTCTCTATACCAATATCCACCACATGGGAGGGACTGGAGGCAATCCGGGAACATTTTCTAACCTAGATGGTTATGACGGCCCCCTGATCGAGTTCGTCCTCCTTTTGATCGACGTAATTTTTGCATAAAACTTTTTCCGATTTGAGCGTGAATTTTCCTCCTACAAACAGGAACAGCAATGGGTTCCATATGGCTCCGCATATGCCAATTTATTATGGACAGTTATGAACGTTGCACCTATTTAATGATTGCCCTTTGCCAGCAAGATTGTCCACTCACTCGTTACAATCGATGACATTTTCTTGATCTGGGATGGGCAGAGGATGAGCTCTTGCAGTTAATTTCACACTTGAACGTTGATACCGTCCACGATATGGTTTTACTGTCAATTACAGTATGGATCGTATTCCTTTCCTTGATACAGTGGTTTATAAGAAAACTGGGCTACCAGCTACTGAGATTTTTCAGAAACCAACAGACAAAAATACACTGCGCAATGTGTCACCACCCAGAGTCACTTAAACGTGGCCTTCCCTATTCACAGATGTTAGGGTCAAATGCATTACAGGACCCTATGTGGTTGAGGAACTTTGTGGAAAATGCTCAGAGTTTCTGGATAGGGGATAATCTAGATCAGAAGTCAATGTGGCCTAACTAAAGTAAAGGGCAGTTGACAGGGGGTCCCTACTCTCACCATCTAATGTAAAATCGAAAAGGGCGTGCATGAATATCGTAGTACTTATACTACTTCTTCTAATCAGATCAAACGTAGTATCAAAGGAATTGGATATCTTGCTAATGACCCAAAATTGGGAATATTGTCGATGCCACGGAGTGTTATCGCGGGGCAGGAACTGAGGATTCGTTTTTACAACCATCCATCGGCTAACTGTCTACACAAGAAAACCAAAAAAAAATCGCGCGCCCCCCCACTCCCCAACAGCTATACTCCCGACAAAAACTCCCCCACTTCCCCTCGCCCCCCCTCCTCCCCCCCCGCCCTCGCCCCCCCTCACCCCACCCCCTCCGCCCCACCCGCAGCGCACCTCCGTGCACACCCTGTCTCACGATCGGCCATACCCCCGCCCCGCAACCTGCCGACTTGTATACGTGAACGCCAACTCACCAGCTCGCCCGGACCGAGACAAATCCCGCCCCGAGAGTCCCAGACGGTGGGTATCTGAAACACGCTTCGCGGATACCCTGTAATGGCATGGTGGACGCCCAACAGTCGCCCCCCGCGCCTCGCCCCGTCCGGTGACGGACCTCCCTGATAGTAGGTCCGCCGCTGGACGCCCCCCAGCCTCCAAGCCGGAGTACCCGTCTATGACCCCCCAAATGTCTCACACCCCGGCGTCTCCCCCAGTAAGCTCTCGTCAGGCAACCCGTTCAAAATGGGTCCACGTTTTAAATTGTGGCTTCTTACAGGCTGGCCAATCCTTACTCATTCCCATAGTGGTAAATCAATTGGTATCAAGACTGCCGTTAACTGTGAGTGGCGGTTTGTTGTCTATTTATTAAATGCCCTTGCGGGCTTATTATATAGGCAAAACGCCCGTATGTTCAAGGAACGATGGCCGTCCATAGGTCAACCATCAGAAAGGACTATTGGATCAAAAAACAGAGGATGATCTTAAATTTCTCCCAGTGGAAAGAAATTTAAGCAACATCGAAAAAGTCTTTCGTCACTCAAATGTATGCCGATCTTCAAGCCAACACTCTGCCGTGGTGGGGATCGCAATAGGCCTGCTGAAATGGAGGCAAAACCATCTACGATCTGAAGACCATGGCACCATAGTGGCTTGAATGAGGACTTCAGACTGGGATGCTTTATTCTAACTTTTTTTTTATTTTCCTAATCCTCTGCTCTCTCCCCCATACTCTGGCTCTACCTGTGCCATTTGCATGCTGATATCTCACTGTGTCTCACTGTTCTATTTTTATCATTTCTCTGTTCTGCATCTTTTGTCCTTTTCCCCACCCTTCCTGCCCTTATTGTTCCTGTTGTGTTTCCTTTGTCTTCCATACCCCTGTATGTTGCTGCTACCCTCTCCTTCCTTTCCCTCCCTTCCCACACTCCTTACATCCCATTGTTTTTCACTGTTGAGGTGCCTTTTGTTTGGTGATCACATTATTAGAGCTCATTTTTTGCTGCCAGTGATCTGTCCACGCCACCTTCATCTGGGCGGAGCTACTGGGGACCACCGGAGCCATGATGTCAGGCTCTTGGCAGCGCGGCTACACTGACAGCGCGACACATGCGCTATGGTTCTTTGTTTACTGGGTGGTTTCCATGACGACATAAATTCTCCTGGTCTGTCGACGGCAGTGGAGTCAGGCGCGCAATTATGACATCATGCTCTCATCCAAGACATAATTGTAGACAGCTGTGCTGGATGGGTGGGGGTAGGCTTTCAGCCTATCAACACATGGTGATAGTTTGGATGTGGGTATATATATTGGTGGTTTTGTTCACATTGGTTATGAGCACTCCCTTGAGAAAGGTCCTGTTGTTAGGACCGAAACGTCGGTTTATTGTGCCTTTTAAAACATCGTTTTGGACTTTACCATGAGTGCTGTCTCTTTTCTTGCTGTGTGGGTCCTTGATCTCCTGGTCTGCCTGGTAGGAAGCTCTGTTACCTATTCAATATGTATGGGATAAGCACCTATCTTTTATTATTTTTGTGAGTGCCATCTGTATCTATATATATAACTATATATCTATATATATATATATATAGATTATTTTATATATCTCGCTCTCTCTCTCTTCTCTCTCTCTCTCTCTCTCCTCTCTCCTCTCTCTCTCTCTCTCTCTCTTCCCCCCCCCCCACCCGCCCCCCCCCCCCCCCCCCCCTTCACCTCTCTCTCTCTCTCCTCTCTCTCTCTCTCTCTCTACTCTCCCTGTCTCTTCTCTCCGTCTCCTCTCTCCTCTCTCTCTCTCTCTCTCTCTCTTCCCCGCTTGTTTGTCGCCCGCCGCCCCC
>WSYH01018772.1:0-10759 GCA_036426205.1 Ascaphus truei
TCCCCATCATCACCCAGCATACAGCACTTCCACTGCAGCAAGGGATCTTGGGAAATGACATGCAAATGTGCACACAGTGTCACTTTTTGCCTCAAAAACCATTTTTTAACATGGTTCCCTATAGACTTAAGCTTGCTGCATGGTCACAGCTTTGAGCACAGCCAGGGTTAAGGTGCATACCCAGAAAACCACCCACAGACAGCTGTTTCGACCTTGATGGGTCTCATCAGTGTGGGGTTGATTTTAACTGGGTATGCATGAGAGGCTATGGGATAGGCTAAACATAATACTGAGTTAAGTTATGGTGAGTAAAAAAGTGACAAAAACCTTCCACAGGAAAGCAAATATGCAATATAACTGTATGCTCATCTGCATGTCTCAGGCAGGTCTGCAACCCCCTTTCCCCATTATCACCAGCATACAGCACTTCCACTGCAGCAAGGGATTCTGGGAAATGCATGCAAATGAGCACACAGTGTCACTTTTTGCCTCAATAACCATTTTTAACATGGTCCCTATAGGCTTACTTGCTGCATGGTCACAGCTTTGAGCACAGCCGGGTTAAGGTGCATACCCAGAAAACCACCCACAGACGCTGTTTCGACACTGGATGGGTCTCATCAGTGTGGGGTTGATTTTACGGGGAATGCAAGAGAGGCTATGGATAGGCTAAACATAATACTGAGTTAAGTTATGGTAGTAAAAAAAGTGACAAAAACCCTCCAACACACATATATTATATATCACACCACTTATTAGTGTGTGTATATATATATATATATATATATATATATACACACACACGTATTAGTGTGTGTGGAGAGTATGTGTTTGTGGAGTGTAATCATACTCATGCATATGTTGCGGCTCCCGAAATATTTTCGTCAAAAAAATGGCTTTTCTTCCTTTAAGGGTTGCAGACCCCTAGTCTAGAGTCTCCAGGAGGACAAACGGGGGGAAAATAACACCACCAGATTTATCAAATGTATAAACCCTATTGAATGCAATGGGATTTGTTCCTCTGATACATCCGGAGCCATTGTTTTTCTCCAGTTTTGCACGTGGGAGATTTTGATTAATGAACTCCTGAGTCTGCAAGTCGGGAGAATGGCAGAATGTGCATGTATGAGTAAAGTTACATTCATAGCGGTGTGTGAAGAATGTAAGTGCATTTCTCACTTCAGTGCCCATTAGAACAGCCTCATGTTTTATTTTTATAAAAAAAATCAATACATTAAGAAACACTTTGTCTTTTTTTCCTTTCTGAAATTCATATATTGATGAAGCTGCATAGTTACATAGATACGCGCCAGCATGAACAGACACCATTTAAAGGGTGTAGCTGCACACAAACAATGAACAGGGTTATCATGCTGTATTGTACCTGCTGGCACAAGTCAGCAGGTGCAATAACGTCTGCTACATCTATACATAGTGATAGGGGTGTTACACTATGTATAGATGTAGCAGACGTTATTGCACCTGCTGACTTGTGCCAGCAGGTACAATACAGCATGATAACCTCTGTTCATTGTTTGTGTGCAGCTACACACCTTTAAATGGTGTCTGTTCATGCTGGCGCGTATCTATGTAACTATGCAGCTTCATCAATATATGAATTTCAGAAAGGAAAAAAAGACAAAGTGTTTCTTAATGTATTGATTTTTTTTATATAAAATAAAACATGAGGCTGTTCTAATGGGCACTGAAGTGAGAAATGCACTTACATTCTTCACACACCGCTATGAATGTAACTTTACTACTCATACATGCACATTCTGCCATTCTCCCGACTTGCAGACTCAGGAGTTCATTAATCAAAATCTCCCACGTGCAAAACTGGAGAAAACAATGGCTCCGGATGTATCAGAGGAACAAATCCCATGCATTCAATAGGGTTTATACATTTGATAATCTGGTGGTGTTATTTTCCCCCGTTTGTCCTCTGGAGACTCTAGACTAGGGGTCTGCAACCCTTAAAAAAGAAGAAGCCATTTTTTTGACGAAAATATTTCGGGAGCCGCAACATATGCATGAGTATGATTACACTCCACAAACACATACTCTCACACACACTAATACGTGTGTGTGTATATATATATATATATATATATTATACACACACTAATCGTGTGTGTGTATATATATATATATGGTGGTGGAGGGTTTTTGTCACTTTTTTTACTCACCATAACTTAACTCAGTTATGTTTAGCCTATCCCATAGCCTCTCTTGCATTCCCAGTAAAATCAACCCCACACTGATGAGACCCATCAAGTGTCGAAACACTGTCTGTGGGTGGTTTTCTGGGTATGCACCTTAAACCCTGGCTGTGCTCAAAGCGGTGACCATGCAGCAAGCTTAAGCCTATAGGGAACCATGTTAAAAATGGTTATTGAGGCAAAAAGTGACACTGTTGCTCATTTGCATGTCATTTCCCGAATCCCTTGCTGCAGTGGAAGTGCTGTATGCTGGGTGATAATGGGGAAAGGCAGGTTGCAGACCTGCCCTGAGACATGCAGATGAGCATACAGTTATATTTGCATATTTGCTGTTCCTGTGGAAGGTTTTTGTCACTTTTTTTACTCACCATAACTTAACTCAGTATTATGGTTTAGCCTATCCCATAGCCTCTCTGCATTCCCAGTAAAATCAACCCACACTGATGAGACCCATCAAGGTCGAAACAGCTGTCTGTGGGTGGTTTTCTGGGTAGCACCTTAACCCTGGCTGTGCTCAAAGCTGTGACCATGCAGCAAGCTTAAGTCTATAGGGAACCATGTTAAAATGGTTATTGAGGCAAAAGTGACACTGTGTGCTCATTTGCATGTCATTTCCCAGAATCCCTTGCTGCAGTGGAAGTGCTGTATGCTGGGTGATAATGGGGAAAGGCAGGGTTGCAGACCTGCCTGAGATGACGCATACAGTTATATTTGCAATATATATATATATATATAATATATATATATATATATATATAATATATATATATATATATCTATAATAATATATATATATATAAAATATAGTCTGTAGCCCTGGTGTAAATTGGGTTGCATGCCTTTCTCATTCTGTGCTGGTAATTCCTGTTAAGAGGGCAGGTTTTGCCAGAAGTCATCATGGAGGTTTGCCCTCAACCCCTTGTGATGTGTAAGGTGTAGCAAAGACAGTGACAGCATGCCCTGTGTCCACTGTTAGTGACACAGGGGTGGGTCTTCTGGAACCAATATTTACGCCACACTTCCTAAAGTTAGGAGTTCAGCCGTCTGCAGAGTTCAAGAGTGTGTCGATCAGATCCAGACAGTGGAAGTGTCTGGTGCAAGAGCTGTGAGTCTGTGCAGCTCAAGTGGCATGACAAGCTGCACCACACTTTCCAGGGCTCTGGCACAGCTGGTAGCCTCCCTTAGGGGAGAGTGGCAAGAAATTCCCTGGCTCTATTACAGAGTCCAAGGGAACGTTCCTGTGATTGGCAGCTATATGATGTGCGGCTAAGTACCGTCGCTATGATGGGCACTGCCATGCCTGATGCATAAAGATGCCCCTGATTCAAAGACCTTCTTCTTGCCTGTGACTGGAGTTTAATCAGGAAGAAGATGCACCCAGGAGTCCTCTTCATAACACTCCTCTGCTATCGTGGGGATCTGGAAGGGATGGAGCGCTTTCTTACCACTGTGAGTAGAACTCTGCACTACCTCACACGCCTGTCATGGTGAAATCCCCACTACCAACGAGCGGGAGACTCAGGAGTCCTGTGAGCCAGCAGGTGCAACACACTACCCTGACATGTAACTGGGGGCAGATTCAGCCATAGGGGCCCATATGAAGATTGGAGGGGTCTAACCGTTACATACCAAATAAAAGAACATCACTTGTGACACATTCACATGTCTTAGACAGGTCTGCACCCCTGCCTTTCAACCATTACACCTCGCATACAGTGCTCCCCATGCAGCAAGGGATTCTGGGAACTGACACATACAAATGACACACATGTGTCACCTTTTGCCTGGAATATCCATACACATGGATATATAATATCTATATATATATATATATAGATATAATCTATATATATCTATATATATATATCTATATATATATATATAATATATATATATTATAATTATAGATAGATAGATATATAGATAGATATATAGATATATCTATATATAATATATAGATATATCAAATGATGAGAACAAAAGGCACTCCGTCGTGTAAATCAATGTGGTGGTGCAAATCCTGTAATAGAACAAATAGGCAATTATTATTGCCTATATATATATATATATATATATATATATTGATATGGTCGACAAATCACCAAAAAATCTACTCGCCGAACAAAAAACTCTCCGCCACCTAGTACCAACACGGTGCTCCTTGGGCCAAAAGGACTCGCCACGATGTTAAATCCCTCGCCCGGGCGGCAAATGTATAGGTTTGTGCGAACACTGTAATATATATATAATATAGTATATTGTATTTATATATATTATATATATAATATATATATATATATATATATAACTCATATATACTATATATATAATTAGTTACTGGCACTCCTGTATATGCACTCTATGGATCTGATGCTATGGCCAAAAACCAATACAATAGTATACATTACCAGGCAAAGATAAGGAACTGGAACTATATCTTGGTTAACGACCAGAAGATTGGTAATCATTTCACAGCTCCGCCACTCTACTGTTATAGGAGGGATTTGCTCCCTGGGGACATTTTGACCAGATCGGATCCTGTGAGAAATATGCCAATCCACCCACATGGCTTACCAGGGCCCCTGGGGTACATAGTGTAAAGGCTGTGTACAACTGCCAGTATCTGTTTGCGGGTAAATCTTTCTCCCTGCATCTGCATGACGGCAATCCATCAAATACTGGATTTTTTGAACTTCGATCACACTTTGTCGTTTACATCATCAAATACCCATGGTGGGTTATACTATGTTAAAAGAGCAAATAGCTGTGCATATATCCACATTCGCAAGGCCCTCATGATCCTACCAACAAGGATGATTTAAAATTTGTCCCGGTGGCAAGACATTTAAAAAAACAACATGGCCTGTCTTCTTTCCGTTGTACATTTCCAGGCTAGGGGGTGGCGATAGGTACAAACTATTGCTTCAATTGGAGGCTAAAATGATTTATAAGTTAAATACTATTGCCCCAAGGTCTGAATGAAGACCTCAATTTTGGGTTGCTTCCTCTAAGTATTCACTGTTACATTCATGACCCACTCGTGGGTGGTTTATGGGCTATGCATCTTAACCCTGGCTGTGCTCAAAGCTTTGAATGCAGAGCATAAGCTATAGGGGACCATGTCATATGGTTTTGGCTCAAAGGGTGGCAACTGTGTGCTCATTGGCATTCATTTCCCCAAATCCCTTTGCTGCAGTGGGTGATAATGTGTGAAAGGCGGGTTTGCAGACATTGTCAAGACATGCAAATGAGCATACGTAATATTTCCATTGATATATAGATATATCATACTAAGACAAAGCGCAGGCTCCATAGTGTTTAACTGTATAACAAATAAAGTCCATTAATATGACACGCTTCCCGTGGAATCACACTTACAAGATTTAAAAAAACACTGAACATTTGTGAGAGAAATCCTAAAGGGGTACGTCAGCTGGGTTGGAGGGGGTCCAATGTAATACTCTGCCTTGGTATGGTTGCAGCTGCTGAAACTCCTGTCGCACTTCCGCAATCACACTCGATCAGCCAGTCTCTCAGCACATTATTCCAGTCCTCCGGCGCTGACTGCCTGGACCAGACCGAGTGCAGCGTTTGCAACCAGGCTATCCGTCAGGTACAGAGACCTCCTCTCTACGCCGTGCGTGCTACGTCACACACCTTGTCCCAACTAGTTTCGTCACTATCACGTGACTTCAAGGACCCAGCATGTCTGGGGTGTAGCTTCCATTGAAGGCAGCCAGTCAGAGCTGGGGCCTGGCAGCCAACAGGGACCGGGGCAATTGTCCCAGCTCTCCCCTGGCAGCGGACCCTGCACTAATGCCGGCCAGTCAGGTACCCCCCCGAATTGAGCCACAAGTAGTGGCTGAAAGAGACGCATGTGGCTCAGGAGCTGTAGTTGTCGACTCCTGCTCTTGACCCTTGCATAATAAATCACATAAATGATCAATAAATGCATCAAGTAGCATGACTGGACCTTAAAATAGAACACTGACCCAGTGACCTTTATAGCGACTGTTACTTCAAGGTACAGCAACCTAACAACTAAACACAGCAGAATTACACAACATTAAAAATAGTTTTTTTTTTTACGTGTTCCTTTCCTCCATTTGGTCCTCCATTTGGTACTGTAAATGTCTCACAATATGCAGCCAGATGGTTTTTTGTCTTTTACAAACAAATATTTGAATGCATTATTTTCATAATTTTTATACAGTGTCTTTAATAGTTCAATAGCATTCATTATCTTGCATTGTGAATGGCCCATTAATCACACAACGTTGCGAGGAGCGCAACCCCCTTCATCAGGTGCCGCAAAGTGTCACACTAATTAACCACTCACTGCACAGGCTTCACGTTTTCTCTTTCCGTCATGCAGCTGATCACGTCACAAGCATAATAATTAGAATTGCTTTGCGGTCACAACCACACACTACATAAGGTCAAGATACAATATCTAAAAAGCATGTGCTATATGTGTGAAGAAAAAAAATCCTTTAAGTAAATAGACCCCCCTGTGTCTCATTACCATCAATGTATGAAGGTATTTGAAGCTACTGTTTCCCATACCTTGTGATTTGGGAAGTGCCAATAGGAGACAACTTTCATTATCAAATGTTTCAAATTATGCCTCTTTGTACATCATCTTATTCATTTCCCTTGTGTTAAAAACAGCTGTCCAGTTGTGAGGTAATGTGAAAACTTAACTTAATGTTAATGCTCTGCTTTCTAATTGCCATATTAAATAGATGCGATGTTGAATGCTATTGGGCCCTCCAAATGACTATTAAATTAACTTCAAAACCCTATATTACTGAACAGTATTATTTAGAAAAATGTATGTCTTTCATTTCACAAAAGTAACAATATCAAAAGTACAAATTGCATTTAGAGAAGTACATATAATAGAAATCTTTTCCAGAATTATAGACTCTTTGATATTAATTGCTGACATCTTTGCTGAGCTACTGGTGGTTATTCCTCAACTTAGAAGTAATCGGGTCCTTGCTTACCCTTGCTTCTAGGAACACAATCTAATTTCAAATAATACATTGCGGGCCGGGGGGGAGGCGGGGGAGGAGGAGGAGAGAAAGAGGTATGGGCCAAGGATAAAGACATGGAGCAGGAGGGCTAAACAGAGGGGTGGGGGGCGAGTGTGCCTACCGCAGCCTTAATGGATGGAGGGGGCCTGCAGAGACCAGTGGAGGGGCTGATGAGGTGCCTATCAAAGGGAGCCTGTGGAGGGTGCACAGGGAGGTGCCTGTAAGAGCAAAAGTTTGTAATCTCAGCAGCGCCTCCAATGTAAACCCCCTATTTTTTAATCTCTCGGATTTATGACTATGACTGAGGCGGGGCCTGAGGTTTCTGTTTGCTACTTACTGGGCCCACGTGGCTACTATCAGACGGAAAATGAAGAATATGGACACGGATATATTGGGTGATACAACTAGCTTACTCATACACTACTAACACCGTGAACCTTGTAACCCTGCCGAGGATCACTACACAGTATACCATAGCAACACAATCCCCAAAATTAAAGCTGACTCACATATAATTTGATCTGTAAGTTACATTACGCCTGTAACATATTATCTTTAACTGTTCATGCAATGTCTTTAATATAATGTGTAAACTTTGTCATTTAATCGAACCATGTATTGTCACCATAACTCTGTGCCCAGGACAGTATTTGAAACGAGAGGTAATTCTCAATGTATTATATCCTGGTAAAACATCTTAGAAAATAAATAAATATGATGCTGCCTCGGTGTGAGCAGTGTCATTGGGGTAATAGCCACCACAATCCTGGCTATGTTGGTTGTGATGTGCCGCATACCATGGGCTCATTGTGATACTACTGTCCGCAATCCTCCCGAACCTGATAGCACTGAGGTCTGCGCAGATCTGACTCAAGATGCCCCCCCCCCCCCCACCTCCTTTAAAGCTCCTATCCCTCATAGCCTCATAGCCCCTCCTCTCCAACGCGTTATTATTGGCTGCTCTCATGTCCATTACAGTCACATGTCCCAGAGCACATGGGAGAGGAACGTGCCAGGGCCAGTGTGAGTGTATGGATCTTCTTCCACACAAGGGGGTTACATAACAAAAGTAATCTGTGGCAAATGTTGCGGCAACTTTTTCCCCCCTTCATATGATTGATAGATAACACCTTCTAATCTCCCGGTTGCAAAACTGGGGCAAAAATACTTCTTTTGAAATCAATGGGATTTGTCTCATGCTGTTTTGCATCTGATGCAATTATTACTGCGTCAGATTTATTAGAGAACGTGTACACTTGAGGAAGAGTCCTATGTGGTTTTCAAAGCTCTATATGGTATATATTTATTATGAAAAACCCTAAATGTGGAACCCTAAAAGGTATCACAACTTTACAACAAATCTCATTTCTCAGGTCCAGTGAGAAATAAGGCCTTGAAGTACCCATTAAACATGTCATTTTAGTTCACATGCAATTCAACGCAGTCAGCCAGTTGAGTTTCTTTTTGGTGCCCTCTGAATGGTGAAGTATTTGTCAATCAAGTGTTTCTTATCTCATCCCTCCTGTCCTTATCAAAGAACCAAAAAACGATAGGGGAGGTGGGGAGGGAGGGACTTCTGGCTGGTCACACTTATGGACCACAACTGATATCACACAAGGGAGCAGTCAGAGGAAATTGAAATCAAACCCTGTCCCTGTCTAACTTTTAAAAATAAATTAAAAATGCTTTGCCAAATATGACCCTTAAACATGTCCACTGGAATTTTTCACGTAGGTCTTAGGAGAGACTGACCCTTGAGAAGCTTTGCAGCACCTCTAAGCAGAGCTCAGTAATTGCATAAGCACATCACTGCTGTATGTCCACTTGCCACGAGAAGGGGAAAAGTAGCATGTCTTTGTACACTTTTGCTTGTTTGCCATAATCAAAGCGATAAGAGCACTCGCCCTTGGAAAATGTCACCTAGTTAATTTCCCATGTTCATTAGGTGTCACAAACGATGTTAGTTTTCCTCTGGTGTGAGTATAAGAATAGTTACATTTACTCCGGCTTTAGGGTCATTTATACAATCCAGGAAGAAAATAAAAAAATGCTGCAAAAAATACGCACCGGATTTATCAAAGCAAAAATCCCATTAGTTTTCAATGGAAAATGATTTACTTGATAAATGTGCTGCAATTATTGCCCCAGTTTTGAAGACAGCAGACTGATAAATTACTCCTTTTGTCTTTAGGGGAAGTTTTGCACCATCAGATTCCTGCCACCACTCCGGGTTTGACCCACAGTACATACGGTTTTCGCATACCAATCTCGGGCTAACGGGCTTACATTTGAAATCTCTGGGCTAGGTGCGCAACTGGGTGGGTAGCGGGTGGGGCAAGAGGACGGAGGATATCGCCGGAGCGGCGCGGGCAGTATTCAAGATTGGACGGCAGGAGCAAAGCAGGGCGGCATAGAAGACGTGCCGGAAGGAGCGCGCCCAAGCGGTCCGAACCCGGAATCTTTGTTGACTTCTCGGGGCGCATCCTCCCCCTACATCTCCCGTCAAAATGGCTCCGCAACGGCAAATGGTGTCACCGGTTGCCATGACAACAGGGCACCCTGCGGTGCAGTGTTGACATGACAATGTGACGCCTCATAGCGCCGTGCCATCCCATTGTCATGGCAACGCGACACATTTGACGTCGAGGTGCGATTTTGACAGGACTAATCAGGGGGAGATTCCGCTGCCAAGAAAATAAGACGTTAAATATAATAAATTTAAAACTATTTTTTTTTTTAAAGTCCCCGGGTTATTATTCAGCAAAGGTGGCCAACACTGATCATCATGTACCCTCCTACGCTTCTCTCCACTTACTACTTCATTGTAAACTCTTCGGGGCAGGGACTTGCTTTTTTACTAATGTTTATTTAATATCTGAAGCTCTTATTCCCCTTTATGTCCTCTGTAAGGGAGTGGCGGGTTAAACTCCTGACTCTGTCAGGATCAGATGACCACACACACCTCTACTAAGGTTGTTCAGTTTACTCTCTGATTAAAAACAGGGTTTGTGTGCAGTGCCACAGTCAGATTCCCTTGATGTCCAGGACTACATTATAAAAACAATACATATAAACCCACCCAAATACATATAAAAAATCCCAATGCATCTAAAAAAAATACCCCAGTACATCTACAAGAGCCCAATCCATTAAAAAAAAAAAAAAAATTACAATTAAAAAAAAAAATACCCCCAACCCATATAAAATTCCCCAAGCCCCCCAATACATATAAAAATACAGACTTATCTTGGGTCAAGTTCTGGCCCGGTGTCTGCTCTGGCTGGCGCTGGCAAATTTCCCCCGACCTCTGGCAAAGCCATGATCTGCGGTTGCGGACGGGCCCTGACTCTCAGATGCCTGCAGGAAACTTTCCTCTCTCTGTCCCACGCCACCGAGCTTCCCCTGCTGGCGTCGCTGGGCTCTGACGTCAGCGCGGGCACGCTGGAAGCTGGGCCAAGCTTACTCCTTTTCTGCTGACGTCAGAGAGCCCCGTCGCTC
>WSYH01018773.1:0-10757 GCA_036426205.1 Ascaphus truei
CTCCCCCCCCCCCCCCCACTCTTAGATAAGCGGGACTGTCCCTTGTTAACCTTCTCACAGCTGGAAAACCAACAAAGCATTGGTACTGTAATCTGTATTACATATTATTAGTGTAATGCTATGATAATCAAAATCTTACATTCCTCACCCCCTCCCCCCCCCCCCCATTTCCATACGCCCTTTTAGGGTTCCATATAATGGTTCCTCCTCCCTGGGATTATGAAAGGCAGAATTTGAAGCGCAGTGATTTTTTTTAAAGTGAAAACTTCTCTGGTGGCACCTACCTAAAAAATCCCTTCTGTTGTAACAAAATTCCATGATGGAAATGACGTCCGCTGGCAGAAGAGGGTCAGTGACGTCGGGAGAGAAGAGGAAAGACACTTGACTGACACACACACACGGACTCACGCACTCAGACATACACCCAGACCACCACACTGACTGACAGACACACTCACACTGAACTGGCAACACACAAATACCACACAGTGTGTATGTGTGTCTGTCAGTCAGTGTATGTGTGCCTGTCAGTCAGTGTGTGTATGTGTGTGTGTGCCAGTCAGTGTGAGTGTGTCTGTCAGTCAGTGTGTGTGTGTCTGTGTGTATGTCTGAGTGCGTGAGTCCGTGTGTGTGTGTCAGTCAGTGTCTTTCCTCTTCCTCTCCCGACGTCACTGACGGCCTCTTCTGCCAGCAGTGACGTCATTTCCATCATGGAATTTTGTTACAACAGAAGGGATTTTTTATGTAGGTGCCACCAGAGAAGTTTCACTTTAAAAAAAATCACTGCGCTTGCAAATTCTGCCTTTCATAATCCCAGGGAGGAGGAACCATTTATATGGAACCCTAAAAGGGCGGTATGCAAATGGGGGGGGGGGGGCGAGGGGGTGAGGAATGTAAGATTTTGATTATCATAGCAATTACACTAATAATATGTAATACAGATTACAGTAACAATGCTTTGTTGGTTTTCCAGCTGTGAGAAGGTTAAAGGGACAGTCCCGCTTATCTAAGAGGGGGGGGGGGGGGGGAAGCATGTTGTATACAATATTGCAATGTTTTATGCAAATATAATCATCCTTAATGTCAATATTTTACTTTTTTGATTTCTTGAGAAGCAAAGAAACATTTTCTTTTCGGTGAAAAACTTGACTAAGAAAATGCATGAAGAAAATAATATCTACCCCTTGGTGCTCAGCTCCATGACACAGGACTATGCAGGAGAACATTATACATCATTACATTATATAGCACTTCTTATTACTAAGTTTAAAAGTCTAAAACCCTCTAAACCAGCAGTGGCCAAACTTTTATTCAGGCATGCTAATAAATCCAAAAACAAAGAGAAACCTTACTCTCGCCCCCCTCTCACTCCCTCTATTTCACTACCCCTTCTCACACTCCCCCATTCTCCCCACTCTATATCCCTCCCCTCCATATATTTATCTCCCCTCTGCTCACTCACTTGAGGTGGGGTGGGACCTCCTGAATGCAGAGGGGAGCTGGGCCTCATGTGCAAATGCAGAAGTTGGGCTCAACTTCCGGGCAGGCCCATTTTCCGGCGCCAACCATTAAAATATGTCGTTGCGGGACACAGATTGGCCACCACTGCTCTAAACATCATAAAAACCTTAATATCTAATGCACTGATCCTCAGTGAAGAGAGAAAAAGCATTATTCAGAAAATGTGCTCCTCTTGTTTTATTTTGTACATTTATGATACATGAGATTAAGCTGAGGATCAATGTTGGTTCTTGATCAAATGTGTATTTTTTCTTTTCCAGCTTTCCACATTTGCTGACATTTAGTTGTAATGTACTGTGGCAGGACGGCCTCGCGGCAGGGTCAGTAAGACGCTAGACACGGTGTGAAACTTTAACTATAGTGGTTTTATTATCCACCAGCCAAATACACATCAGGGTACTGTCGCTTTAAGGCAAAATAAAACATGAAATAAATTCCTATTCCTGTTAGGGAAACTAACTCAACTTCTTCAGCCCAATCTACCGGGCAGCCAGCTAATCTGGTTATCCGCCCCCAAAACAAGTGCTCCACAAACAAAGTATAATAACAAAGTCTCTTGTCTAAAACCGCAGCAGCAAACAAACTTTTAACATTGCAGTGTGTTATTTATGGCTTATCTGTTTGCCTATCCCAGGGTCTTTGTGTCACTCCTCCAATCCTTCAGGAATGCCGGTTCCGGGGAGCAGACTGTGTCCAGCTCTTAACAACCTTTTAGCCTGGGATTGGGGTCCCAGCTGTCCCAGCAGCCGAGCTTCTTGCAGGGCTGGGGAACCACTGCAGCCAGGCTTCTTCCTAGCTGGGGAGAAGCCTATCTACCCTCCTGGGGAAAAGCTAACTCTTTAGTCCATAAGGACAGTGACTCTGTCACAGTACCTAACGGGTTAAAGGGCACGTAATTGTTTTTTTACATTTTTAGCAAAAGCAAACAAAAATTGTATAATTAGATATCCTTTTTGTTATATATCTCTTTGAATTAGAATAATGTGAGAACGTGAGGTGCAGCCGCCTAAACATTTAGGGGATAATGGTAAAAAAAAAAGTGTGTGCGCGGAGCATGCGCATTTTAAGTGAAACTTCTTTGTCTTTTGTCACAGAAATTGTATTTATGATGGTGATGTTTTTAATTAAAAATCAAAACACAATTTCAGTTCCAAAACACACAGAAGTTTGACCGCGTGTTTTAGCTTTTTGCATTTCTATATTTATAGTAACTGAATTCCTTGTGTCTGTGTGTGTGTGTGTCTCTCACTCTGTGTGGTGTGTCTGTCTATCTCTGTGTCCTGCCCCCCTCTCTCCTGACTCCTGCCACCCCAGTGGAGCTGCGGACACGGGGGGCTCTGTCTGAGTCTCCCCCCTGGCGGAGCTGCAGGCTGTGTGTCCTGCTGCAGCCAGCCCCCCGGGGACATGGGGGGGTGCTTGGCAGCTCACTGGGTGGGATAGCAACATGACTCGGGGGGAGGTGTTTGGCGCATCACTGTGTGTGTGTGTTAGTCAGTGGATGTGTGTGTCAGTCTTAGGGTGACCAGATGTCCCATTTTAGCCAGGACAGTCCCGGATTACGGCATGTGTCCCGGCAATTATTGAAAAATGTTTGAAATGTCCCAGTTTCCGATACAGAGGAAAAGGGGGCGGGGCCATGAGCGTGGGGGTGGGGACTGGAGCGTGAAGGGGCGGGCCTGGAGATTGAGGGGTCAGGATCGGCAGGAACAGAGCTAGAAAATTTGAGAGAGAAACACGCAGTTACATCCACAGAGGGCGCCTGCATGGCTGTTCCTCATAGAGCTGGTGCATGTGGGACTGTGTGTGTCTCTATGTGTGTGTGTGTCTCTATGTCTCTGTGTGTGTGTGTGTCTCTGTGTGTGTGTGTGTGTGTGTCTCTCTCTCTGTGTGCATGTGTGTGTGTCTCTTTGTGTGTGTGTGTGTGTGTGTGTGTGTGTGTGTGTGTGTGTGTGTGTCTCTGTCTGTGTCTCTGTCTGTGTCTCTGTGCCTCAGTGGCTGTGTGCGTGTTTGTGCAGGTCAGTGGCTGTGTGTGTCTGTGCAGGTCTGTGTGCAGGTCAGTGGCTGTTTGAGTGTCTGTGTAGGTCAGTGGCTGTGTGAGTGTCTGCAGGTCTGTGTGTGCAGGTCAGTGGCTGTGTGTCTGTGCAGGTCTGTGTGCAGGTCAGTGGCTGTGTGAATGTCTGTGCAGGTCAGTGGCTGTGTGAGTGTCTGTGCAGGTCAGTGTGTGCAGGACAGTGGATGTGTGTGTGTCTGTGTAGGTCAGTGGCCGTGTGAGTGTCTGCAGGTCTGTGTGTGCAGGTCAGTGGCTGTATGAGTAGGTCAGTGGCTGTGTGAGTCTCTGCACAGGTCAGTGGCTGTGTGTCTGCACATTAGTGCCTGTGTGTCTGTGCTGGTGTGTCTGTGTAGGTCAGAGAGAGAATGGAGGAGGGGGGACAGAATGGAGTGGGGAGATAGAGAATAGAGGTGGGGAGTGAGAGAGAATGGAGGAGTGGAGGGGGAGAGCGAGAGAATGGGGGGAGGGAAGGGAGAGTGGGTGGGAAGGGAGAGAGAAAATGGGGGGGATGGAAGGTAGAGAGAATGGGGGGAAGGAAAGGAGAGACTGGGTGGAGGGCGAGAGAGAATGGGGTAGAGGGTGAGAGAAACTGGGTGAGGGATAGAGAGAATGGGGGGGAAAGTAGAGAGAGAATGGGAAGAGGTAGAATGAATAATACAGCATCAATGGTGACACTATTAGATAAATATCATCAGTGTTCGACAAACCTATACATTTGCTCGCCCCAGGCGAGTGGATTTAACCCCCGGGCGAGTAAATATTGGCCCAAGCAGCACACGTTTGGTACTAGGTGGCGAGTAGATTTTTTTGTGTGGCGAGTAGATTTTTTGGTGATTTGTCAACCACTGAATATCATTATACTGTAATATTCATGTTTTATTAATGTCACTTGTATTAATAATTTTTTTTATGTGTCCCGGTTTTTTTTTTCTTTTCAAAATCTGGTCACCCTAGTCAGTCTGTGTGTGTGTAAGGATCCGCGCTGCGGATATACCCGCGCCCAGCGCTTCCTTACCTCTTTTGCAGGCCGTTCAGGCCCCCCGGCGGCGTTCCCCGCTGCTCCTGTGCCTCCGGGCCGCGCACGCCGTCCCTACGGGCGCGCGCGGACCCAGGCCGCTATTGGTTGGCGCCGGGTGCCTGGCCCCGCCTCCGCTGACGCGGCGCACGCATCTTGCGTGTCTCTGGTCCTGCCCGTCAGCTCCACCTCCCAGGTTCCCCTGCCCCGCCTGCTCCTTCCCCTGTCCGTCCCTCTGCTCCTCCCCTTCTTCTGGCTACTCCCAAACCCTTCGGTACGTCTCTCCTATCCTCCGCCTCCTCTGACGCGGCGCACGTACCTTACACGCCCCTTCCCCATCAGCTACGCCTCCCAGGTCCTTCTTCCCTTTCTGTGCCTTCCCTTGTCCGTCCCTCTGCTCCTCCCCTCACTCGGGTCACTCCCAAAGCCCCTGGAAATTCCTCCCTATCTGGCTCTTACTTAGGCCACTCCTCTATTCCTCTCCTCACTCCTATTGGCCCCAAACTTCCACTCTCTGCTCTCCTATCAGGCCCTCCTTCGGGCCGCTCCTCTGTCACTCCCCTTCCCCTGATTGGTCCCAGCTCCCTATTTAATCCCCCTTCACCATTTCCTCTTTGCTCTGCATAGCTTCTGTACCTTGGTGCTGTCTGCTGTTGCCTGGCCTCTCTTGTTTTTCAGTCCCTGTTCCTGTCTCTGGAAATTCTGCTGACCTCCCTGGATTTGACCCTTTGCTTTGGACTCTACTACGCTGCTCTCTGGAACCCTTTGGACTTCGCTTTGGACTTTCTACGCTGCAGACTTCTACAACCCTTGGACACGGCACACGGACAATCTACTGCGCTGCCCTCTCCACTCCACGACCCAGGCTTACGGACAATCGTATACGCTGCTCTCTCCAAGCCACGAACCTTGGCTTACGAACTTCACCCTTCTTCGCCGGAGCTGTGAAGTACGGTATCATTTAATATTCTTGTTACCCGGACCATCTACGCTACTTCCACACTCCGGCCGTGCCCCCGTTTACTGTCAGGTGTGTGGTATTACTCCTTTCCACCTCAGTCCCGGGGTCTCATCTGGCTTGTGGACAGGCCGAGCGTTACAGTGTGTTAGTCAGTGTATGTGTGTGTGTGTGTGTCAATCAGTGAATGTATGTGTGTCAGTCAGTTTGTGTATGTGTGTCTCTCTCTGTGTATGGAGTGTATGTCTCTGTCTGTGTCCTGCCCCCCCTCTCTCCTGACTTCCTCCACCCCCAGCAGGGCTGCAGACACGGGGGGGCTCTGACTGAGTCTCCTGAGCAGCCCCCCTCCCCTGGAGGTACACGACCGGAGCAGCCCCCACTCTCTCCCCCCCGGCGGAGCTGCGGACATGGCTGTCTGTCCTGCTGCAGCCAGCCCCCCCGGCGGAGGTACAGGGCCACGAGGGGGTACTGAAGGGCACGGTAGCGTGGGGCGCTCAGCGCTCTTCCTCCCCCCTCCTCTGGTGGTGCTGCGGAGGACGCAGCGTGCTCAATCCCCCCCGCTCCTCCGGTTACCAGACAGGAGCAGGAGGCGACAGGGCACGGTAACCCGCGTGTGTGGGCATCACTGTAACACGTGTGTGTGTGTGCGCACGCACTCAGCGCTCTTCCTCCTCCACACCCCCTCTGGCGGTGCTGCGTGGGGCGCACCTCACATCCGTTACACTTTTGCGTCTCCATGATGCAGATTTGTCCCATCAAAATGTAGGACATGCCACTAAAGAAGTTTCACTTCAAAATTGTTTTTCCAAATGGTGACATTTGAAGCTCGTACTTGGCCTTTTCAATCTTTCCTGGAATCTAAAACTCAAGGACTTGCAAAAGAGGAGATACCGTGATGAGGTTTGCAAGTTTAAAATGCTTTGGCCAAAGAATTTAACTTAATGACCCTCACTTATGAAAAGAAAAAAGATAAGTATTTAACAAAATAATTTGTCATATTGGATGCAGCACTGAGACTTTTTGGCTTTTGTTATATACAGTACATGAGGTCACTGAGAAGTAGGATTTGACACAAATATATATGGTGTTGTGGGTTGGGTTCTGTGTTTTCAGGGGTTGTTTGCGTATCTAAAGCTCATAGGCATAAAATTGACTTAACTTTGAGCCCTCAAAAGGATTCCATGCAGTGTAATGGAGAGGTAAAAGAAAACTCATATTGAAAAGAGACTACCCCTAGGACTGTGCTCTGGAGATGTTAAGGTCATCATCATATAAATTACAGGCAAGGCTGTAGGATTAGGGGTCACTTTCTCCTTGCACCTGGGAATAACATCAGTAATGTGCAGGGTAGCCACCTTCTATTGAAGGCTGACCCGGAAACTTTATGCAATTACATTTTTTACATTTATTTATATATTTATTTCTCTTACCTTCAAAAGCAGCAGTAGCGGTGGCGGAATCTTCCCTGCAAGATCCAGTCAGCATGGCTCTGCAACGGAAAACAGTGTGAGTTGCCATGACAACGTGGCGTCAAGTTGCCATGACAACAGAACGCCTTGTAGTGCAGAGGCATCGCATGATGCCTGTTGTCATGGCAACGTGACACCTCGTAACGTCACTTAGCGTCCCGTTGTCATGGCAACGTGGCACCATTTGACGTTGCAGAGCCATGTTGATGGGATTTGCAGGGGGAGATGCTGATGCCGCCCGGAGATTTTTCAGGTAAACCCGTAGCCCGGAGATACGTGGCCACAGGGGGGTACTGAAGGGCACAGTAACGCGCGTGTGTGGTCGTCACAGTAATGTGCGCGTGTGTGTGCGCACGCACTCACTCTTCCTCCTCCCCCACGGCCCCCTGGTGGTGCTGCGTGGGGCCAGGTCAAACCCGGAGTGGTAGCAACCCTGGTAATGTGCAGCAGTGCATTATTTCTTGGGTATCTTTGAATAAAGCACCATGGTATCCCTTCCTTTTTCAATGTTACCTGGAATTGGAAATCTTGAACGTCTCATAAAAAATGTTCTATTTATCGTTTGCTGCCACAGCCAGTCATTTAGAATTGAGGATACAAAGAGTTAATGACATAAGGAAATATATGGAAACCAGAGGGCAAATGCGTGCCAGGATAGTGACTAAAGAGGAATGTTTAGCCCTCTGATTAGGGTAACCAGATGTCCCGGTTTAGCTGTGACAGTCCTGGTTTTTAATGCCTGTCCCGGCTGCCCGACATTCTTTAAAATGTCCCGTTTTTTTATGGCTGTCAGGTTTTGACCATCAGAACAGGAGGGGCAGCAGAGAATGCAGGGAGGAGAGCAGGATGAGAGCGGAGGCCGGTCTGACTGCAACTGCAGAGGGTGGGGGCGGGGTTAGTGTCAGTGGAGCCCCAGCAGTGAGAACATCCGGTGTCTGCTGCCATGGCTCAAGATGACTTCCCCCCAACGTTCCTCAGTGACAGGTAGGACAAACACACACACTCACAATAGGGAGACAGAAACACAGAATGGGGAGAGAGAAACACACACACAGAATGGGGAGAGAGAGAGACACAAGGCATGGGGAGAGAGAGACACACACAGCATGGGGAGAGAGACCACATGGGGAGTGAGAGACACACACAGCATGGGATAGAGAGACACACAGCATGGGATAGAGAGACATACAGCATGGGGATAGAGAGACACACAGCATGGGGAGAGAGAGACACCCACATAGCATGGAGAGAGAGAGACACCCACACAGCATGGGGAGAGAGAGGCATACACACAGCATGGGGAGAGAGAGGCATACACACAGCATCGGGAGAGAGACACACACACAGCATGGGGAGAGAGAGACACACACAGCATGGGGAGAGAGCAACACACACAATATTGGGAGAGAGACACACACACAGAAGGGGAGAGAGAGACACACAGCATGGGGAGAGACACACACACAGCATGGGGGGAGAGCGACTAACACACAGCATGGGGAGAGAGAGAGACACACACAGCATGGGGAGAGAGAGAGACACACGCACAGCATGCAGAGAGAGAGACACATACTGTACACAGCATGGGGAGAGAGACACACACACAGCATGGGGAGAGAGACACACACAGAGCATAGGGAGAGACACACACAGCACGGGGAGAGAGACACACAGCATGGGGAGAGAGACCCACAGCATGGGGAGAGAGAGAGACACACAGCATGGAGAGAGACACACACAGCATGGAGGGAGAGAGACACACACACAGCATGGGGAGAGAGAGACACACACAGCATGGGGAGAGAGACACACACACAGCATGGGGAGAGAGACACACACACAGCCTGTGTCTGCCTCCCTGCCCGCTCGCTCTGGAGATCATGTGGGTTTCTCTCCCCTGTGGTGGGTGGGGAAGTAGAGGGGGAGCGGGAAGATTTGTCCCCTTCTGCTTCCGGTCCCTGTTGCTGCCCCTGCCCTCCGGGAGATGCAGGGGGGGTTGCGCTGCCGTTGTGGGGGTGGGGAAGGGGAGGTGTGGAGCAGGGAGATGTGTCCCGCTTCTTGCTCCGTTCCCTGTGTCCTGCCTGCCTGGCCCGCACGGTATGCAGTGGGGTTTGCGCTGCCCCTGTGGTGGGTGGGGAAGGGGAGGGTGATGCGGGAAGATGGTGATCCCCTTCTGCTCCTCCACGGCTGCCTCCCGGTGCCATGGAGTGAAGGGTGCGTGGCAAGGTGGAAAGGGGGGATCGGGGATTATGTCAGCATTTTCGATGTCCCTGTGTCCTGCCTCCCTGCCCGCACGGAAGATGCAGGGGGGTTGCGCTGGGCCCCCTTGTGGGGGTTGGATAGGGTAGGGGGATCGGAGATGTGTCTCGCCTCCTGCTCCTGTCCCTGTGTCGCCCTCCCTCCCGCACGTGGAGATGCGGGGGTTTGCGCGCCCTGGTGGGGTGGGGAAGAAGGGGGATGGAGCGTAGATTGTGTCTCGGCCTTCTGCTCCGGTTCCATGTGTTCCCCTGCCCTCACCGCCGTACGCAGAATGAGGGTCGTTGCGCTGTCCCTGTGGGGGTGGGGAGGCCGAAGAGAGGTGGTGAGCGGAGATTGTCCCCTTCTAGCTCCGGTCCTTTTTCTGCCTCCCTCCCGCACGGAGATGCAGGGTGGGTTGCGCTGTTGCCTTGTCGGTGTGTGGGGAAGGGAGGGGGAGGCTGGAGATGTGTCCCCTTCGCTCCGTCACTGTGTCTGCCTCCCTGCCCGTCACGGGAGATGCAAGGGGGGTTCGCTGCCTTGTGGGGGGTGGGAAGGGAGGGGGAGGGGGGAGCGTAGAATGTGTCCCCTTCACTCCGTCCCTTGATCCATGTGCCTCCCTGCCTCCGGAGATCCGGGGTTGTGTCCCGGAGCAGGTGGTGGCAGAGGTGGTGATTGTGTGTGTGTGTAATGTGTGTGTGTGTATATAAAAAGTGTTGTGTTTTGTGTATATATATTTTGTGTGTGTGTGTATAATATATATACTGGCTGTTGTGTGTGTCTCTCTCTCCGTGTGTGTGTGTGTCTCTCTGGTGTGTGGTGTGTGTCTTGTGTGTGTGTGTGGTGTGTGTATATGTGTGTGTGTGTCTATATATATGTGTGTGTGTGTGTCTATCTCTGTGTGTGTCTCTCTGTGTGGTGTAGGCGTGTGTGTGTGTGTGCTGTGTTTGTTGTCTCTGTGTCTCATATGTGTGGTGTGTGGTGTGTGTATATGCTGTGTGTGTTTTGTGTATATGTTGTGGTGTGGTGTGTGTGTGGTATATATGTGTGTGTGTGTGTATACATGTGTGTGGTGTGTTGTGTATGTGTGTGTGTTCTATCATATCTTGGGTTGTGGTGTAGATATGTGTGGTGTTGTGTGTGTGTGTGTGTGTGGGGTTATATATGTGTGCTTGTGTGTATATATATGTGTGTGTGTATATCTATGTGTGTGTGTGTGTGTGGTACTTTGTGTGGTGGCTTATATAATGGTGGTGTTGTGTGTGTGGTTGGGTAATATATCCTGTGTGTGGTGTGGTGTCTCGGTTCAATGCTTTGTGTGTGTGTGTCCTCTATGTGTGTGTGTGTGTGTGTGTTGTGTGTATCTATCTCTCTCTCTCTATCTGTGTGGTGTGTGTGTGTGTCTCTCTATTCTGTGTTTTTGTTTGTGTTTTTGTGTTTGTGTGTGGTGTTTGTGGTGTTTGTGTGTGTGTGTGATTAGTGGGTCCTCACAATTAACCCAGCACCCAC
>WSYH01018774.1:0-10756 GCA_036426205.1 Ascaphus truei
CAGATGCGATATTAGAGAGGGTTGGGGTTCCTTACAATGCATCTGATCTCAGACGCGATATTAGAGAGGGTTGGGCTTCCTTACAATGTATATGATCTCAGACGCGATATTAGAGAGGGTTGGGGTTCCTTACAATGCATCTGATCTCAGACGCGCTATTAGACAGGGTTGGGGATCCATACAATGTATCTGATCTCAGACGCGCTAGTAGAGAGGGTTGGGGTTCCTTACGGGTAGGAGGAGAGCGGAGGATGCCGGCTGGGGAGTGTGGATCACGGAACAGCTGGAGGGAGGAAGCAAGTAGGGATTTCTTCCAGCTTAACCACTTCCCGGCAGCAGGTGGCACTGCAGAGCTCTCCATCGCTTCTCCTCTCTGCATCTCCCGGTTCCGTGTGTCTGTTGGTAAGTATGTGTTTCTGTGTCTGTGTTGGTGTGTGTGTGTGTGTGTGTGTGTGTATTTGTAATGCATATGTGTGTTTCATGCATTAAGTACATCTATATGTTGTGTATATTTAGTATTTTTTTATATACAGTATGTTGAATATAAGTGTGTGTGTGTGTGTGTGTGTGTGTGTGTGTGTGTGTGTGTGTGTGTGTGTGTGGTGTGTTGGTGTGTGTGTGTGTGTGTTGTGTGTGTGTGTGTGTGTGTGTGTGTGTGTGTGTGTGTGTGTAGGGAGGAGAAATAGATGGGAGGGGATAGAAATGCATGATGAGGGGGAGGGAAGAAATGAGGATGACGGGGATGATGATAGAGCAGAGAGTGCAGTCTTTTTCTCCTGCGCCCCCCTGCCGGCTGTCCCCTCTCCGTGCCCCCTCCCTACCTTGGGTTCTGCGTCATGATTGCCATGCGACACGACTCCAGAAGCCGTTGTACCAAGTAAGTGAAGTTTTCAGAGACCTTCGCCGCTTCCCTGGCATTTAATTTAAGGTGCCTTCCGGAAGCGTTCGAGGCGTCTTTAAATCCCTCGCCCCCCACAGATGATCTTGTGCGCCCCCCAGTTTGCACGCCCTCTGAGATAAGGGATCAGGGAGAGGATGGGAGGGAGGGAGAAAAAATTCTAGTCACTATTAATATTAATAGGGTCCAGGGGCCCACGAATGTCTAGCTATGCCACTGTCTCAGACGCGCTATTAGAGAGGGCTGGGGTTTGTTACAATGCATCTGATCTCAGACGGCCTATAGAGGGTGGTTGGGGTTCCTTACAATTCATCTGATCTCAGCGCTCTATTGAGGGTTGGGGTTCCTTACAATGCATCTGATCTCGATGCGCTATAGAAGGGTTGGGGTTCCTTACAATGCATCTGATCTCAGGCGCGCTATATGAGAGGGTCGGGTTCCTTAAAATGCATCTGATCTATCAGCGCGCTATTAGAGAAGGTTGGGGTTCCTTACAATGCTTCTGATCTCAGACGCGCTATTAGAGAGGGTTGGGGTTCCTTACAATGCATCGGATCTATGACGCGCTCTTAGGGAGGGTCGGGATTCCACATCACAATCAGTGTCAGATTCCCATTTTTGGGGCGGCAAAATGTCCGCCCCCATTGGCATTTACTACCGCGCTCGCAGGCCTATACGGACCTAATGGGAAGGATCTGCATCTGATCTTAGACGCGCTATTAGAGAGGGTTAGGTTCTGTCTGCAGAATTTCACAATATATAATTATAAGCAAAGAAGGGTGGGGGCCGTGTTGGTCTGTCTTCCATGTAGTAACACAGGAGGGAGGGGAGTAGGGGTAGGTATTACCTTTTATTGGACCAACAAGTATTTATGTTACAAGCTCTCAAACCTCTCAGGTTCTTCATCGGGTGTGGCAGAAATACAGAAACAATATTATATATCAGTGTTTGTAAGAGGATCTCTGGTTGCAATGGATGTTAGGAAATATAGGGTTTCCTTACCAAGAGAAAGGTTATAATCCCCTAGTCCCGCTCGGTTTGATTTGGGTGTGTCCGATGAACTGATGCAGAAAAATGTGATATTTCTAGTTACCACCCCTTAAGGGCTGAGACTGGAAGCGTCCTTGTGTTTATACTTAAAGCTTGGCATACATTGTGTTACATACAAATAAATATTACTAATGATGCATGCCAGAATCAATCCAAAGCTGGCCATCAGCCCCCCTGTGATTCATACTCATAACTGCATTTGCATAACTAGTTTAACATAACAAGAGCTGGGGAGGAGGGAAAGTTTAACGGGATTTTCTGCGGGGCCTGAGGCTCCGTCCTAAATGAAATAATGGTTTCTTCTAAAGTGTGTCCGGCATTTGCATAATGGTCACATCTTTCCTCTGCTCCCAGTGGGACTCTCGACATGTCTATAGAAGCCAGTCACAAAGCAGTCATTGTATATTCTTCCCGGCACGCCGGCCCTGCAATCCACTGTTGAATACCTAATACTACCAGGTGTGTGAATACTCTAATACTACCAGTGTGGTGTGTGAATACTCTAATACTACCAGGTGTGGTAAGCCGTAATACTCGCCAGTAATTGAATACTCGTAATTACCATAGTGAGAATACTCTGCAATACCGCACGTTGGCGAGATACTCTGTAATAACCGCCAGTGTGCGAGTACAGTCCGTGTTCTCTGCAACTGGGACCTGTGTATTTGCCTTTGGAGGATTAACCAGTTCTTGTGGCTAGAAAGGGGTCAGCGTTGCGTTCCTCCTCCCACGGCAGTGTTACAACACCAGCACCTTACCATGTTTGCAGGCCCACTGGCCTAGGACGTAAAACTGAAAGATCCCTCCATGTAACACCTTCTCTACTACTTCTACTGGCTGGTGGTGGTTTCTCTGCCAAGGAGAGCAGATCCGTTTCTTGGTTACAGAAGTGGTAGCACTGACCTGCTTGGCTCAGGGATAATACGTGTGGGCTGTGAGCGCTCCTCGGGAACTGACCTTTATAGACCATTATTTTTTGGTTGGAAGGTTCAGAACACAGGACGGGGAAAAGGGAACTTTTAGTTTGTAAACTCAAAAAAATCGTATTCTTCGTGCTCCCATCACAACCTCTGCCAATGAAGATCCGTGTTCAGGATGCGTTTTTTGAGGGAGTTTCACCATTCAATGCCAGTGTATTACATTGTGTTTATGTACACTACCACGCTTGATTGGTTTTGGTTTTGCATTTTTATTTAAATATTGGGGGTGGGAGGGAATCAAAATAAGCATAAAAAGACTGAATAGCAAATAAAGCCGGGAAAATAACACATCGTGGGAATAAGCTCTTCAGAGCACTGAAAGTAACAACAGAAATGGAGTCCCTGCCCCGAAGAGCTTACAATCTCGTGTGCTCTCTTTAGTTTGCAAATAATTTGGGGGTTTTAGTTTAGTTTTTATATAGGGCTTAGGAATGTACGGTTCTGATTTCACACACCACCGGGTTTTACTTATCTCTAATTTTAAGTATCAAAATCTGGCAGCACGCTAATGAACCTGAAATGATGATTTAGTGCGGTCTGCCCTCCGCATTTTAAACAGTTAACTCCTTGGGTGCCAGAGCGGTCACATGATCGCAGCGTCACTCAGCCCAAAACGGAAGAGGAGTCCTGTTCCCCTGCATCGCAGATCACGCCCTGAATCTCACCGACAAACAAGAACTCTAATGGTATGACGTAACCCCATGGAGTGCCAGAGCCAATGAGGTAGTGGCTACGTGTTGGGCACTCGCAAGGTTAAAGTTCCTGTTAAAAAAGTCACACCACTACAAAAAAGGGGCAAAACTGCCTCAAATTAAGCAAGAAAACATATTCCTGTTGAACCCAGTTGCCTTTTCTTATTGATAATTAAGAGCGGCATTTTTGCACCACTTTTGCGGCTGGAGATTTTCATCATGACCATTTTAGAGTTCATTAGTTATTTATGTTTTTCCCCCTGTCACATACGTATAAGCCCCTAAATTGCCCCAATCAAAAGCAACAAGTATTAAAAGTTCTGTAATTTTTTTGTTGAGCTTTACAGTTGTGTTTCCGAGCCTAACATTATAAGACTATTTCATATATCAACTCGCTTTACTGCATCCCGGACTGTTCCTTAAATCGGGGATCCCTCTGACAAAAATTTTTTATTGGGAATCCTGTATTTATTTCTCATTTAAGAGATCCTACTGGAAACAGTCTGTTCTGTACCCTGGGAAGTTAAAATGTCCGCTGACACTGACACATACTATGCAAGCAGAAATAGGTGGGTAATGCCCCTTTAATTGAAGGGATACACAGCGCCGCACATTAATTCAAGTAATTGACAGCAGCGCATGAAAACAAATATCACCATGGAAACCGATGCGGGCAAACAAAGTCACATGACCGGGCCTTTGAAATCTTCATGCATGTGTCTCTCTTATATCAGTGTCTTCCCGTGAAAGGCAACATGGGAGCGAACGGGCACAGACGCCCTGCAACTCCTCACTGGGAACGACGGCTGGGGATAGATGGCGAGACCATGGTTCGTGTTAAGGAGACCTGCTGGTCTCTCTGGCAGGGAAATGGTTAAACTGTTCCACCAGCGTTTTACAGCTAAAGAAGCACACAGTCGTTTTTCTTTTTGTTGTTCGCAGCTGGCGGTAATTGCAGATGATATTAATTGGCTTTGGCAATTACAGAATAGTATTAATTAGTTGCGGTAATTGCCAGGACGAGTATTAACGGCTGCGGTATTGCAGGATGAGTACTCGCGTTTCTCTTCCATTTGACGCTGATCGTGGTAACGAGGTTGACGTCGCTTTGGACTTACGCGAGTTTTAAGCAAAGGAGAAGTAAGAATGAATGAGGGAGATTCACATCCCCTTTGTATATACTAATGGCTTAACTCTCTGAGGGTAAGGGGTGCTGCCACCACATGGAATACGGTAGCAGATACTTGCAGTTCATCCGGTGCTCCAGGTCAGTGGATTCTGTCTAAAAATCCGTATAAGAGAAAAAGAATGATCCAGGGCAACTCCGGATTTTCTTAATGAAATTTATACAGCACCAAAACAATACGTTTCATCCTTCAAGAGGACTTTCTCAAGTGACTTTCTCAACCAGTCACTTGATAAAGTCCTCTTGAAGAGGAACGTTGTGTTTTGTACTGATTAAAGTTCATTAAGAAAATCTGAAGTATGCCCTGGATCATTCTTTTTTCTTTTTTTCCTCTTAACCCCTCTGAGGCCCCAGATTCATTAAAGGTGGGCGTATTAATTTTAATGAACAGGAGTTAATGCGTGCTCAACTTTCGTACATTTAGTACATCTCGGCCTAAATCCTCAGATTGGCTGAGACGCAGCAGGAAAAATGGAGGTAAATACTTGCGGCGTGAACGCGAGGCGATGGTCGGGCAAGGCCTCGGCTCTGTGGCAAACCGTGGCTGTATACAAGTTCTTTGGCAACCTCTTGTTATAGGATTAATGACAAAGGAAAATTGACCATTCTCAGCCACAAGTGGAACACACATTCTTACCGTGTGATCTTGGCACAGTTTGGTTTTGCCAATGTTTGCAGAAATGTTTTTGAGTCATGCGAAGGTGAAATGTTTGCACAAACTTTGCCTTATTTCCCTTTTCAACTTAATAATATTTTGCGGCTTAGCCACATTTGCAGTCTCTGTGACAATCAAAACGACCCAAGGCCGACCAATGTATTTCTTAAAATTGCTAATATTCACAACCTCGGGTGTGAAACTCGGTCCCGGAGTAGATTTGTGTTTGGCAGATTCTTGCCACTTCTCTTCAGGAAAGTTGCAAAGTTTGCCGTTCGAAGTAATATTTCTCTCCCATCCGTATGAATGTTTTTTTGTGCGTCTCACTTCACACGGCTCGATGAACTGTGTGGGATTTCCCAGCCGTATGTACCGTTACTTCCAAACATTTGGAGATATTAATGTAAAAACCTTTTGTTCCCAGGCGATGGCCGATAACCCTTTCATCTTTAAAATTTTGTACAGATAAAGAACTCTATTATATTCATTTTTAGGCATTCCTATCATTTCTGGGCAATACCTGGAATCTTACCCCGAGCCTTCATTTGTCAGGTCTCCGTTCCTAGAAAACGGAATTACCCAGTATTCCGAAAACAAAAGCTAAAAAGTAAAGCTGAAACTTCAAAGGGCTCGCATAAAAAGAAAGTCTAGTTTTGAATTGGGAAGTGCAGATTTCTGCTAATAAACCTTTACATTGTAGTTTGTATGGAATATCTTCTAACATTTTCGGGTAACCCATGTCTATCACCACAGTTCTCACTAAAGCCGATCCACAAAAGGGTGGATACCACGCTTATGCCTATTTATATGAATGGGTCGCACGACGCTACTGTCACAGGGCCCTCCCCAGGCCCATATATTTTTCCCCCCCCCCCCCTCTCTCCCAGGACCCGAGAGGATGGAGTGATTAACAGGGGAAGGGGGTTTGTGGCCCTGCCTCCCTCTATTTGTCCTGGCAATTTTGTGGCTTTGGGCCTTAATAGAATCCATCACGTACATGAACCCTCGGGTGCCGGGATTATACCTCTTAAAGGACTGGGGCATCACCTACACTACTTTTAGGAATAACCCAAAGAATTGAATGCTTAGAGAGTATCCCTGAAAATGATGTTGATGTGGTTTCCGCAAAGAGAGAGGAAAATGAGACCTCTCCCCCATTACTCAGTGTGAACATCTTTTGGTTATGTCTCCTTTTTTTTTTTTTGCAGGCGTTCAAAGTCTTCATAATCACTGTGGTCTCGATCGCCCTCTTATATTGACTGTCACCACTGTTATCTGCAGCTCCTCCTATCACACAACGTAGCATGTGAGTGGATAATTCTGCAGGCATCCCCCCCACCCCCCCGCGTGGAGTTGGTCTCTGTCCCTGTATGGAGTTCCGGGATGCATCATCGGGACCTATATCGGTTGGAGACATTCTAAACCTGTCAGTATAAACTCTCGATTCTCGGAATTTAGAACAGTTATTAGTTCTGATCTTTCTCAAATAATCCAGCTTTCTTTAAATAGGAGTACAATGTATTCTATATACCAAAAGGGTATCCCTGGCTCTGGGAATATAGCAGTAAAAGTATTGGTACTCTGAAACCCTTGTACATGGGTTCTCAACTCCAGTCATTAAGACCCTCCCCCCCCCCCCCCAGCCCAGTTTTAAGGCTATCCAGCATTCAACACCAGAAGGGTCAGTCTTGGACTGAGACTACTGATTGAGCCACCTACCTATGCTGAAGCTGGATAATTGTTAAAATCTGACCTGCTGGAAGGGTCTTGCATACTGGGGTTGAGAACCCCTTCCCTTGTGCAATATAGTCATTGAACTATTGTTCACAGCATGTGATATCCTTGCTTGATCGACCATAAGAATATGTTACTACTACAGCTGTGAGACCTCAAAGTACATCGTCAGATATAAACAACCAAGGCTCACACATGTATAACTATATCTAACATTCTCTTAATTTGAACATGGCTCATTTTCGCTTCGCATAGTAACCATAGATTTCAGTGGGGTCTTATTTAAAGATGT
This sequence comes from Ascaphus truei, assembly GCA_036426205.1. NCBI lineage: Eukaryota > Metazoa > Chordata > Amphibia > Anura > Ascaphidae > Ascaphus > Ascaphus truei. Next base: position 7,488 of record WSYH01018774.1, read on the forward strand.
TTATTTCATACTTTTTAGGTCACAACTAAGGACTGTATCACCTTGTTGCTGCAGCACGTCCTACAGTTCATCCATTCCTGTGTGGGATTTTAACCCCTGCACTGCGGAAGCATATTTGAACTATTGCAGTGAAATAATTAGGTTAGGCTGAGATATTTGAAAACCCAAATGAGCTGTGACACATTAATTAATATGCTTGAGGCTCACAGACCTTTCAGACAGTTCAGCCTTTTAAATCTACCTCCCAATGCAAAACTGAGCCTTGGCTGAATATATTCTGATCAGGAGCCAAGGGTCCAGCCCGGCCAACCTCCGTATGTAACATAGACCGTGTCAAATACCAAAATCACAAGCTGCCAAACGACCGAGATCTTGTTGTTTTTGGACCCTGAATTGTGATTCAGATCAGCTGTGCGAAAATCCTTCCCGAACACTGTGACAGTAACAATGCGCTTCCCAGTACACTGTGACATACACAAAGCCTTCCCGATTCACTGTGACAGTAACAAAGCTTCCCTATACCTGCTGTGACAGTACAACAAAGCCTTCCCGATCACTGTGACAGTACACAAATCCTTCCCGATACACTGTGACAGTACACAAAGCCTTCCGCGATACACTGTCTACAGTACACAAGCCTTCCGCGATACAACTGTGACAGTACCCAAGGCCTCCATACACGTGAAGTACACAAAGCTTCCGACTAATTCACTGTGACAGTACACAAAGCCTTCCCGATACCTGTTACGTTACAGTACACAAAGCCGTCCCGATACACTGTGACAGTACACAAAGCCTTCCCGATACACTGTGACAGTACACAAAGCCTTCCCGATACACTTGACATACCAAGCCTTCCGACCCTGTGACAGTACACAGCCTTCCCGATACACTGTGACAGTACACAAACCGTCCCGATACCCTGGACAGTACACAAAGCCTTCCCGATACACTGTGACAGTACACAAAGCCAATGACAGAGCTGGGTGAGAGTGAGTTATGGCCAAATAGGCTGACAACAGAAGCGTCTCACTGCGCTCCCCGTGACATCCGGGCAGGTATCCAAAAACAAATACATTGTATCTTCTGTCAAAAGCACAGATCCAAACCACTTTTGAGGGCAGATGTCCTCCTTTCAGCTTCTCACTGTAAAAGCAAATTCCTATTACTCATATAAACTACCATATTCTCTCTCCAACAATGTTAGAAGGTCCTTAGACCAGGAGGAAAGCGCCAATGTAACTCGCTCAGTGTTAAAAGTTTGCTAACTAGGCAATCACATATAATAGCAAGAATACTGGATTGCCCATTTTGTAACAGAGCAGTGATACTTCTTAATGTCACAGTTTGAAGCTGGCCGGAAGCGTAGAATTTGTTCCCGATAGTGGAAATAGTGAATTCATACAGCTTAGATTTGTCGTTCTCCGAACATTAAATTATCCCTTTTATTTCTTAACACCCTTCATGCCATGGGGAATTGTACACAACCCCCTCCTGTCACTAAAACGGTTTATATGCAGCATTCAGACCAAGGAAAGAACTAGTCACTGGTGACCCCGGTGCAAGTTTTAAACAAAAGTCCCTCCCCCCGGGCAGCGACATTGGGCGCTCACCTTGTGGTGATTGGCGGAAGTTGGGCCTAACATCTGTGTTAGATCACCTTGCGTGGGTGCCCTCTGCTGCTGGGAAGGCCCCACAGTACAGGTAATCTCAATGCAAGGAGGGGATTTGGGAGAGGGGCCTTTAGAAACGCTAAAATAGTGCCGAAACATGTGGCGTGTGGGCCCTTAAAGGAAAGTGGTCCTTGGTGCCGGCGTACCCGCTGCACATATAAATCGATCTGCGCCCGATTAGTCAGACGCAAATTATTATATTTTTGTTCCACTTCCTTACATAGTGCTGTACAACATGTGATCAGAAATATAGACTCTTGGCTCCCCAACCCTTTGGAAATAATATTCCATCCAAAGCCTTCTTCCCTTATACACTTTTATTGTTCCTGTCCAGCACTATTTTTTTTTGAGGTCTTGAATTAGTAACGCTTGCATTATAAGACCAGGGCAGTCCTGCGAGTGGATGTAACAAAACACCCTTTCCCCAGCTCATTCATTGCATTTAAAGCCCTTGGTGCTATTGTGGCTGGCAAAGTGGCATTGCACTCGGATACTCTACTGATTTGCCATAACACCTCCTTGCTCTCTGTGCAGGCAATACTAGGAGCTCGAGCATACTAGCCATCAGTGAAATACAATGGAACTACAAGTCCCTATTGACATAATACAGTGCGTGAGGGGGGTCTAAGTATCCCACAGCCCTTAATGCTAATGACGAATCACTGAAAGCACTAAAAGCATGCTCACAGATTTTTTCATCTATGACAACCCATCGTGGCTTCAAAGAAAGTGAGATCGGGGAGCCATGAGCAACCAAGAGGAACAGCTGGCAATCAATGACAATCATCATCAGTTGATGTGAAGTCCACTGCGGCATTACTTAATACGCCATGTGTCTTCTATGTGGTGACTCTACATGCTGATTGTTACCCATTAGGTTCTGATCGCAGAGATTCACCCATGATGGCAATTAGATTTTAAAGATTAGACTTAGGTAGGCTTCTGAAGCCACTACCATCAACCACTTCTCTACTGCGCTTGGGCTAGAATGCATTGTATCTGCAATAGTAGCCCAGTTCATGGAGTCCTGCGAGAGTTAGATGTGGTCATTGCTGTGGTGGATTTTAGGTTGCACCATGAGAGGGCTCCATAGATTTAATTTAAATCTAGTGTAGCAGAGCTTTGGAAACCTCACAGGCTCAGTAGTTATAGGAAGAAGTTATAGGGTATCAGGAGGATTGAGAGCAGTAATAGAGTGTATTAGTTAAAGTGCACAGAGATGCTGGGACATTAACGTACATTAATATGGAGGATCGGGAGTATTTATGGGCAGTACTCATGGGAGTAATCAGTTAGGTGGAGGATAACAAAATAGAAGTTATAGTATGGTGTTGAGAGCAGTTAATCACAGCGAATTAATTAGTTCCATGTGAGAGAGATAGAAGGCTCTGAACACTTAATTTATGAAATTAAGACAATGCTCATGTTGAACTTATTCTTTGTTTTTTTACTTATTTTACAGGCCGGTGATCGTCTTTTTTTTTTTTTTATACTCCATGACAGTGACCATAACTTCCTATATGAGAGTTTTCCATTCATCTGCTGCGGCTGCAGGAGAGCCTTATGTCACAAGGTAAAGGTTTTTTGTATGGAGAG
>WSYH01018775.1:0-10756 GCA_036426205.1 Ascaphus truei
ACGTCACCCAACTGCCACTGTCTTCCCCCTCGGCCACACACACACACACATACTCTCTTCCCCCCCATCACACTCACCTCCCTCCCCGGCGCTCACTCACCTCCCTCTCCAGCGCTCACTCACCTCCTTCGCCGGCGCTCCACTCACCTCCCTCCCCGGTGCTCCACTCACCTCCCTCCCATGTGCTCCACTCACCTCCCTCCCCGGCGCTCCACTCACTTCCCTCCCCAGCGCTCCACTCACCTCCCTCCCCGGCGCTCCACTCACCTCCCTCCCCGGCGGGGGGACAGGCAGTGGCCAGGCAGGCTGCAGCTGCCTCGCGGCGCCGAGTGCCTAAGATGGCGGCGCCCGGAAGGACCCCCTTGCTCCCTCGCGGCGCCGAGTGCCTAAGATGGCAGCGGCCGGAAGTAGAGGTGAGTGTGTGTCTGTGTGTGTGTGTGTCGCTCTTCCACTTCCCCCCAACCCCCAGAGCATGCTCTCTACGGCTCAACATCCCCGAGGAGCAGGAGGAGGGCAGCAGGGAGTTGCGGCCGCGCAATACCTCCTTTGTGCCACCTGGAGTCAGCGGAGGCTATGAGGGGGGAGAGAACCAGTGTCAGCCCGAGGAGTGCGGCATGCTGCCAGGTGAGGAAATGCAGGGGGAGGAATCCATGCCTTTGATGCCCCCCCTGCCTTTGATGCACCCCTGCCTTTGACCCCCCCCGCCTTTGATGCCTCCCCCCTGCCTTTGATGCCCCCCTGCCTTTGATGCCCCCCCTGCCTTTGACACCCCTCCCTGCCTTTGATGCCCCCCTGCCTTTGACGCCCCCCCTGCCTTTGATGCCCCCCCTGCCTTTGATGCCCCCCCTTGCCTTTGTACACCTGACACCGCCCCCTGCCTTTGACAGCACCCCCGCGTGACGCTTGATGCCCCCCCCTGCCTTTGAGCCCACGCCCCCCCCTGCCTTTGACGCGCCCCCCCGCCCTGGCCTTGACGCCCCCTGCCTTTGCCGCCCCCCTTCCTTGCCGCCCCCGCCCCTGCCTTTGCCGCCCCCCTGCCTTTTGATGCCCCCCCCTGCCTTTGACGCCTCCCCTCTGCCTTTTGACGCCCCCCCGCCTTTGACGCCCCCCTGCCTTTGATGCCCCCCCCTGCCTTTGATGGCCCCCCCCCCTGCCTTTATGGCCCCCCTTTGCCCTCCTCACGCCCCCCTTCCTTCATCATTCAACACGCCCCCCCTGCCTTTCATGCCCCCCTGCCTTTCACGCCCCCGCTGCCTTTCACGCCCCCTCCCTGCCTTTCACGCCCCCGTCCCCTCCCTGCCTTTCACGCCCCCCGTCCCCTCCCTGCCTCCGGGCAACGCCGGGTATATCAGCTAGTATATATATATAGTATATACATACTGCTTCCTCTTACTGTAATTTTCACACTGTGGCTACCAACCATCTACATCCCATTCAAACCATGATCATGAATACTCAATCTGGCCTGTTTTTTTTCCAAGTTGACATCCATGTCAGTCTTTTCCTCCATACAACTACTGTATTAACCCCCTGTTCAAATGTTATCCTGTAATCTCTATTCTCTACAAACCTGTATCCTAACATTTTTATCTCAATGTCAGAACAAAGGTGGTATCCCATACTGTATGTTACATGTTGTAATAAGCAGTGCTTGATCTCCTGCTACCTTATCTAAATGTTAGAATCCACATAGGTTATCTTATGTTGCTGCATACAATTAAACTATTCATAAAAAGTTCCAAATAATGGACAAACAGGTAGTGATTGTAGCGCTAGCAGATTAACCATATTGACTGTACTGGAGCCTGAATAGACCCAGCCTTCTCATCAGGTATCTAATATCGGAAACTTAGCCATCCAGCTCCTCACCCATGAATAGCCTGCTGTATTGTCTCTTATCCACAACTATATCATACCTCTTGTGCCTTTCTACAAGAATAAAATACCCATCTTTTACTTGCATGTTCCCTCACCAACCACTTTTAAAACTATGATTAAGAAGGAAAGTTCTGTTCAATTAGCAGATTCTTGATGTTTGCAAATATCTAGATGCACTGGTTCCCCTTTAGAATGGTTGTAAAATATATGTACTGTACGCATGTCCAAAAAATACACATGATCACCAATGAGAATACCAATGTCAACCACTTGAAAAAACATAGTAGTGACTATGACACTTCACCTAGAACATGCATCACAGACAGGTATCACTAATGTACCTCTTTCCATATTAATCTCCAAAGATTAAACGGGATCTATGGCACTTGGTTAATTTTGCGCTAGCTATAAGGACTTGATGTCACTTTAAGGGATGATGTCACATCCTTTTGAACTAAGGTAACCTATCACATGGTACAGCCACTAATGGGATTGTCTTCAATCCCATTGGCTCTAATACCATGTGATATGGCCATGGGGTATGAAAGATGTGACGTACCTCCCTTGGAGATGACGTCACAGCCTTAAAAAAAAAAGAGGCGGGCACATGATACAGTGTCCAATCAGATTGGAGCTGTACCATCTGACTTAAAAATGTGACGACATAGGCATATTTAAGGCCTTGACACTGCATTTAAGATCAAGAAGCCGACGAGTCAACATCTTGTTGTGGATTTACCATTGGGTTTTTGGATTAACAGATGAAGAAAGAAAATGAAGAAAAGCAAGAAATAATTACAGATCAAGAATGAAGAAGCTGTTAGAAGATTAAAGAAAGAAGAATTTGGTTTCCTGGTCCGGATCTTCAAGGTGGATGGCGTTGGAATGAATTGGATGACGACGCGGTACGAGAGCCTCCTGATACGGAGGGCCAACGCTTCTAAAGGTAAGTTAAATATTGAATGTACAGTATGTAAATGTGTTTTTTGTCAAGATTTTGTATTATATATATATATATATATATAATATATATATATATATACAGTGTTCGACAAACCTATACATTTGCACGCCCCGGGCGAGTGGATTTAACATCGTGGCGAGCTCCTATTGGCCCAAGCAGCACACGTGTGGTACTAGGTGGCGAGTAGATTTTTTTGTTCGGCGAGTAGATTTTTTGGTGATTTGTCGACCACTGTGTATATATATATATATGTATTTTAATGTTTTTCATTGCCCATTGATTTATATTAGCCAATGAATGTTTTGGCAAATGCTTGCTTTGTATTGAATGTTTTTTTTTTCTATTTCTGTTTATTCTGGAGATGTCGTTGTTTGTCATTTTCCTGACTTGTTTTGTATTTTGTTTTTCTATTGATTAGTGTTTTAATTAATTATTAATTGTGTTGGCTCCTGCTTTTAAGTGATGTGTTGGATAGTGGTTTTAATAATTAATTGATGTGTTGTCTACTGGCTGAAATTAATTACAGTAATTGTTTAGTTGGTTATTACTTGTATTTATTTAATTGGTTGGCTAGTGTTTTTATTTATTGAATTGTGTTGTTTAGATGCGTGTGTTTGATTATTATTGATTTTTGGCCTTCATGCTTTTTGATTAGGGTTACCATTGAGTGCTACTGTATAGTGGCTTATCATAACCATATTATAAGGGTATGATGTACCACTATGCCAATCAATGGGTTCAGGGTGTCTAGTGGGTCTGGTGTGGGTAGTTAGGCCTCCAGAGTGGCTAGCGGGGCACAGGGGTTACCCTTTAATTACTGTAGTGGTTATTAATCGCTAAGGTGATTAAGGGGTTAGGGGCCATTAGATTGTTTTATTTCATGTATTTCTGGCAATGGAGGACATGGCCCTGCAGTATGCTGAGGAGGACGCCCTTCAGAATGGCAGGGGTAAGTAGAAATGTTTTTATTTACATTATTTATTCTGATTGGCTAATATTTGTTTTAATAACAGGCAAATTATCTATTATCCATATCTGGATAATAGTTATTTTGCCCATTACTGTACTGTATGTGTTTTTGTGGGGTGGGGGAGGTGTACTTATCGAAAAGTATGCCAATTTAATTTTTTTAACAACAGGATTGGTATCGCAGGCCAGCGGGGACCACTGAAGTCCCGCGGACACCCACAGGGACACCCGAGGACCACCGGACACCCATGGAGACCACCCGAGGACCTGCAGACAAACACAGGGTCCACCTGAGCACCACTGACACCCGCGGGGACCCATGTTGGGCCCCGGACACCCATGGGAACAAACCGAGGGCCCCCAGACAACCGTGGGACAACCTGGGGACCCTAAGAAATGAGCGGGGACCACCAGGGGACTTCCATGGGGCCCCTGGACACCCATGGGGACCACCTCGTTGCCCACGGACACCCGCGAGGACCACCCGGGGACCCTGCAGGTATGAATCCTGTGTATAAAAAAATATGGTTTTATGTGGGGGCACGGGGTGGGTTGTGTATTGGTAATTATAACATATTGTAATGTTTATTGGGGCAGAGGGGGTGAGTGAAGGGCCAAGTACCCCCTTCACTCACCCCATCTGCTCCCAACAAAGGTGCTATTGTCCATTAACCCCTTCATTGCCTTACCGGATAGCCGCTAAGGTAATGAAGTTGACTGTAAATGCATTTTATTGCATGGGGTCTCTGGTGCTGATATTAATAGATATCATCTCCGGAGATTCCTGGCATCAATCCGATGCAGGAAAAATGCACTTTTTTTTCTAAGTCATGTCTCGCTGCTTTATCGGAAGCTTCTCACCACCCTCTTGCTAACTTTTCCTGGCGAGGTGATTTTGAGAGGAAATCTCAATTCTAGAGCAGGGTTTCCCAAACTTTTTTTTCCGTGACCCGGTTATTTTTTAACTTCTTTTTCGTGACCCACTAAAAATTTTATCGCCTATACTGGCCTATAGGGCCTGCACAGATACACACAGCCACTGATACACACACACACACACACACACACACACACACACACACACACACACACACACACACACACACACACACACACACACACAGCCACTGATACACACAGACACACACACAGCCGCTGATACACACACACAGCCACTGATACACACACACACACACACACACACACACACACACACACCACACACGCCACTGACACACGCATGCCACTGACACACACACTGAAACACACACCGAACACTGATACCCACAAGCAGCACTGACAACACACCCTCACACAGACACTGCTACACACACCACTGATACGCACACAGAGACAACACTGCTACACAACACAGAGACACTGATACCACACACGCGCAACACACACACCACACCCACACACCACATACACACACACACACACACCACACACACGCCCCCCCACACACCAGCACATGGACCATCGCACCACACCTCCACACACACACACCACACCACACACATCGACCCATCCGACCCATGTATACACACAGGACACACACAATCATCGCTGATACCACACACAGCCACTTATACACAACCACACACACACACGCCACGGACACACGCGCCACTGACACACACACTGAAACACACCAGATACCCTGATCACACACAACAGTCACTGACACAAACCCCAGCCACACAGACACTGCACACAAACACACACACTGATACAACCACGAGACATGACTTCTCACACACAGACACTGCTGAATACACAACACACACACACACACACACACACACAACACACACACACACACCCCACAACACACACCCCGACACACACACACACCACACACACACACCACACACACACCACCCACACACACACACACACACCACCACATCACACTCTATGGGCCAGGGACACTATTATGGGGGCCAGGACCCACTTTCGGGTAGGGGGCCAGGTCACTTTAGGGTAGTGGTGCCAGAGACCACTTGTGTTTGGGAGGGAGGGGCCAGGGAACACTTCTAGGGAGGGGGCCAGTCACTTGTGGTGTTGGATGGATTGTGGTCAGGGTCACCACTTGGGGGGGCCAGGTGGACCCTTCGTGGGTGGAGGAGGGGGCCAGGGACAACTTTAGTGGAGGGGCCAGGGACACTTTGGGTGGTTTTGGTGGGAGGAGTGGCCAGGGACCTTGGGTTAGGGGCCAGGACACTTGGGTGGGTTTGGTGGGAGGGAGGTGGCCAGGGACACTTGGGTTAGGGGGGCCAGGGACCTTGGGTGGGTGGGGGCCAGGACCCTTGGGTGGGTTGGGGGCCAGGGACACTTGGGTGGGAGGCAGTGACTGGGTGGGGTGACTTACCTTGCCTCCGGATGCTTTCCCCTGCTGCCCCCGATATCCCCTGCTGCCCGGGACAGGAGGTGGGCTTGGGGGCACGGGAGGTGGGCTCGGGAGGGGGTGCCATTTGAGGTGAGCTTGGGAAGCTGGCCGCGGGGGGAAGCGGGCCGCAGTAGGAGCTTGTTCTTCCACCCTCCCCCATGTAACATGCGGGCCGCAGAGGAGCTGGTACTTCCTCCTCCGTCCCACGTTGGGAGCGGGGGGGAGGAAGGTAGCGGGCCCTGCTTGCCCTGCGCAAGCGCGCGGGACAGCGGGGGGAATCGCCGCCATTGTTTTTTAACTTGAGCGGGGGGGGGGTACCGGGAAGACAACCGCGCGGCCAGCCTCGCTGCGACCCGGCAATTTTGGTGCCGTGGCCTGGTGCCGGGTCGCGACCCACCATTTGGGAAACGCTGTTCTAGAGACACGATTAGCCTCGATAAACTAATCGGGGCTACTAGAATACCACGAGTTTTAAATCTGGCGATAAGTGGTGTTAAGTGGCTCATCGGCGCACGTTTGGCTATTATTTTTTTTTCCGGCAAAAATATTGCCGAAAAGCTCTCTTATCGCCGACTTATCGGAGCTTACTGAATAGCAGTAGGCTTTTTTGGTGATAAGGTGGCAATAAGTGACTTATCGGAGCTTAGTGCATTGGCCCCCCGTCGGTACAATAGGTGGGCTGAGCCAAAGTATTAGGTGTTGTGTTATATCTTTGTATACTATATAAATATATATATACAATTTTAAATATGTTTATAAATATAGATTTGTTTATTGATCAATTTAAATATAAAATAAATATCTATACTGCATACCGAAGACAGAATATCAATACCTCCTGCTTCCTTTCGGTATTTACTGTATGCTGTAATGCAATAAAAATTGGAATCTGCAATATAAAAAATATGTTTTGTTATAAAGACTACATTCCTTTTACAATCCCAGCATGTTCTAAAACATTCCTAATGTGATTTATATAATGTTTTACATGTTTGGACATGTTAGAGTATCCCTGTAGCTATGTATCCCCTTAACAAGCTCTTCTTTGTTCACTGGCTTGATATAATTTCTTTAGTGATGTTTCATAGTGCCACACCAGTTTTATGGGGTTCAAATCGGGGATCTGCAAATATAGAAACAAAGAGAGTAAGGTTAGGGACAAAAATTTAAAATGAAAAATAAAGTTCAATACATTTGAAAACATCTTGAAACAGTTACAATACTTACTCTAGTGGGGTTCTGACCCAGTTTATTCCACATTCCTGTATAAAGGCAGCAGAGGCACTGAGCTTTGGGTCATTATCCTGGAAGAACCGGTGACCATATGGGAATTAATATCTAATGTATGGCACTATCAGGGTAATAATGGATTCCTGGAAAAACACTATGGGGCCTATGCAGAGAGCAGCGAGAAGCCCAATCTCGCCAGTTTTTTGCCAAAAATGCCTACAGCAATTTAGTAAATGGCGAGAAACTGGCGAGATAAGGAAAATCCGCCAGTTTTTTTTTCTTGGAAAAAAAACTCGCCGGCCGGGTGGCGAGAAGCCATATCTCGCCAGTTTTAAAACCCGCCGTATGCAGGTTGCCCCGATCAGCATCTCGCTGCTGATCGCGCCAATAAAATGGAGAGATGTTCTCCAAATAGCTCCGCCAAAAAAAGTTGGCAAGAAGCTGGAGCTGAGCGGCGATAGAGGCCATAAAAAAAAATCAGCTCTTTTTCCTGGCTCGTAATTGATGCTGGGGGGCTCCAGAGCTGATACCATTAATATCAGCACCGGAGCCCCCCGGCATGCATCCGAGGCAGGAAAAATGCATGTACAGGCCACTACATTACTTTAGCGGCTAACCGCTAAGGCAATGAAGGGGTTAACCCACCGTGCCAGCTTTATTGTGGGTAGCGGGGGTGGGTGAAGGGGGTATTTGGCCCTGGGTGTGAGTTTAGGGCTTGCGGGGGGGTTGCGGGTGCATTTAACCCCTTCACGACCGTAGCAGTTAATACCGCTATGGTCATGTTGGGGTTAAGCCCTCCCGCTACCCCCCCGCAAGCCCTAAACAAACCACCATTGGGGCTAATACCCCCTTCATCCACCCCCACTACCCACAATAAAAAAATACTCACACACAGCAGCCCCACCCTAAATAAATACATAACTGTAAATAAATAAAGAAATGAATATAAATATATATATAACCCCTAACATACATATATATGCACATCAATGATACTATAGGCCGGTGGGGGCCCTCGGGTGTTACCCGCAGGCCTGCAGTACCAATTATGTGCCCCCCCAAATTAATGAATAAACAATACATACTTTTAAAGAAATAACCCCCCCCCCCCCTAACACATAACAGTATAGTTATGGCCACAATTAACTATTATCACAAAGGATAATAGTGAATGTGCCATTTAAATACATAAACCAGCAATAAATACATTAAATCCATATAGCACTTACCCATTACGGTTGCCCACGATGAGGCTATCCTCATCTTCCATCCTTCATGCCCCCTCCGCTGCTGCAAAACAGACACAACAATGAAAACATCCAAAGTAATGTCCCCTACCCCTTAACCCCCATAGCGGTTATTAACCACTACAGTCAATTAGGGGTTAACCCCACTCTCAGCCACCCACTCGGATGCCTACTTACCCTCCCACACTAACCCCCCACCCCGTGAGGCCTTACCACCCTCACCCCTACCCACAGGGAGGCCTACCCACATACCGGTGTGGAACCCCCCCCCAACACCTACAGTAACATAATGTGCAAATAACTATTATCCAGATAGGGATAATAGATTATTTGCCCATTATTAAAACATTAACTAGCATATTCAAATAATTAAGTTTCTCTGACCCTATCAATAGAAGTACCTTCAGTCGCAGCAACATCCTTGGTCTTGCCACTAAAACATACCCAATACTCCTTCAATATCATTTTTTTGCAAGGTTTTACCATTCCAAATTCCCCTCGCTTAACCTATATCAAATGGGGGACCTATTATCGATAATATAACTGCAAAGCTTGTAATTAGAGGTGTGTTAGCCAATGGTGGCGTCGTAGCCTCTGTGGCACTGCCTTCAACTCTAGTCCGGTTCTGATTTTTGAATGTGTTTTGTTTGCACATTGGTTGTGAAATGGCTAGAGTTAAAATGTTATCTTCATCTGCATGATGAGATATATTATGGTTGCCTTATCTCTATTATATACTTGTTCTACTACTTAGAGAGATAGTCATGTAGATGATCTGTACTTTAATACTATTGTAATCACACAGTGTTTTTTGGTCCACTGATACCAATATAACAAATAATGTAGAGGGTTATCAAACCCATACTGTACTCAAAATAACATTTCTCTATAAATACAACACAATACAATTAATTTCATTTCATTGTCCTAACTGATATTACATCAAAAAGATCAAATGCCCAATCAAAAACCCAATCACCAATCAACACATTGCATTACATTGTATATATGATCATACAATCTATGCACCATATACTTCTGCAAATGAATTTTAACATAACATTGCAAGCAAAATACAGATAACTCCAAACAAATATACTATTGTAACCAATCCGTAACAATAAATCAATTACCATTCATTAATGACATCCCTAAACAATTTACATTCCATCCCTAACAATTAAAAAATTAACTATTCAAACCTGCCCTGAGGCATGTAGCCTGTGAAAATATAATAATTACCAAAAAGCATAACAAATTGACACAAGGCTAACCCTGACCTCTAATACAACATACAAAACCAACGATTACATCTATCAATTTTAAAATACTTTAAACATACATTTAAGCATAGATGCATATTCAAAATACTTACAACAACACATCAAATCAAGCTTTTAAAACACTACCATTTCTTACCCTGTATGTATATATCTCTCTGACCTACATACATACATACAGTGCAAGAAATTATATACCCACAGATAATTAAATAAACATGTAAGAAAAGATTAAAAAAAATTAACAAGTTCAATTAAATACATTTCTTTAGTTCCTTACATACTTTTACTTGCCCCACCGACTCCCGTTGAACTGGTTACTCCCGATCAAAACCACCAGGCACGGACACCATAAAATAACAACCATAAAAAAATAAACATTAATCTCACATCCAAATCAATCCACGGGTACTTCTAATTTTATCCATCTTCATCTGTATTCTTCTTTCTCTATCTTCTTCTTCCCGGGGTCCTTCTCCCGTCTTCGGCCACACCCTGGCCTTCTTCTTCTGTAGGAGGTCCTTCCTCCTCGGCGGCCTGGCTCAAAATGAGACGACATAGGCTTTTAAAGGCCATGACGTCACATTTTCGTCATATGGTTCTCACAGCCCTGATTGGGCCGTTGAAAACCATGTGTTTTGGGCCGATAAAAAAAAATGAGGACGTCACTTAAAGCAATGAAAGCACATAGCCAATCAGAATGGCTTTGCTTCATTGCCTTAAGATGATGTCATTAAAAGAAATATGGCCGTTCACACATGTATACGGTAGCCAATCAGACATGGGAACTCCATCC
>WSYH01018776.1:0-10755 GCA_036426205.1 Ascaphus truei
AGATACAAAAACACGGCGTTCTGCTGGTCTTGATGAAAAAAGGACAACGTTATTGCTAAAGGTCCTAGTGTGGAACGAAACGCCGATCCGTTTCCTCCATAACTGTTGTACTTATTTTCATGAAGACCAGCGGAGTGACGTGTTTTTGTATCTTTCATTGGATTTGCAAACCCTCCCTGGTTTTACGTGTTTTTGTATCTTTCATTGGATTTGCAAACCCTCCCTGGTTTTAAAGGAGCCGTTCCACCTACCATTTTTTGGTGGCTCCCGCCCGGTTGCCAAGGTACTTACCAGTGAAGCAACCGAGTCTAAATTTCCCTCAGGGGAAACAAAATGGCGGCCAAATCTTGGGCCAATAGGAATTTGCAACATCATCTGCCGTGGCTTCCTATTGGACAGCCAGTTATATCCCCTGTAATAACCAGGATGTAATACCGGTAACTTCACAAGAAATGATCTGGGAAGCTGGAGGGTCCCCGGAGCGGAGAATAGCGCAGGTCAGCGCTAAAGAACCCCCAGTTCTGATCCTGTATTAAAACAAAGCGCGGGTTAGTTAGGGAGGGTCGCTCCTGCAAGCTATTTGTACGAGTGACTATGGGATTCTTTTAGCACCAGACATTTTTTTCTTTGTTTTTTTTTGTGTGAGTGTGAAGCACAAATCACAAAGATTTACTTGTGTCACTTTATTGGGCAAGATTGTTGTTGTAATGATGGGCAAATCGAAGAGCTAACGGCATATCTATACACACCAAAAACTGATAACAAAATATCAAGTAGGGAGAGGGTGAGAAAGGCGGTGGGGTGAAATTACATTTCCATTTACACTGTAGAACAGGAGTGGCTAACTCCAGTCCTCAAGGTCAGGCTTTAAGGTTATCGCTGCTTCAGCACAGGTGGCTCAGTCATTGATTGAGCCACCTGTGCTGAAGCAGGGATAGCCTTATACTCTGACCTGTTGGTGGCCCTTGAGGACTGGAGTTGTCCGCCCCTGCTGTAGAAGGTCCCCATGGACGGGACAGCTTTTTGGTGAAAGTCGTGTAGAAAACGCGTGCATTATGAGCTGGGGTTTGCCTTTTGCCATATTTCGAGAACAGTGGGTTTGCCTGTAACACTCGCTCCCACCGTGTGCACCGTCCTTCCCAGAAAGATGTGGATATTTGCAGTTTGTGAGTGTAACGGGTGCTCCCTCTGGCCTGACCCACCCAATCTCATATTGGCCCGTGTAGTCTAACCAGTCCCCCATTACAAGGCGTGTGTGGTGGTGCACCTGCAAGTAACAGGACTCTTGAGTCTCCCGCTTGGTGTTGTTATAGGGGATGTCTCAGGACAGGTAGCTGAGGGGTAGTGGTGCGAGTCCACTTACATCTGTGCAGCGCCTATCCACCTCATCAGGACGTGTGCTTCCGCAGGGAGATGGTCCTGGTGAGGGGAACCCTTCTTGGTTGCCATCCACTGTCGAGTAAGCTCACAACTCACACAGTGGGGTTTTTTCTCAAGGACATCTTTATGAATACAGGATTGTAGCAGACTGCCCCATGCAGCTGCCAGCCTAGCGCACATCTCTGCGTGATGTCCCCTTTGCCAGGTAGCCCTCCAATCGTGAAGTGGGATTCCCTTTCTCATAGGGAGATCACCACTGTGCCAAGGTCCTGGGACACAGCGTGGCGTAAACACACTGGAATTATCACTATGCTCCCGATAGTTACTGCACTAGGGTCACAAAAGTGTTCCTTCAAATACGGTATCGTCAGGTACTCTCTCCATCGAACAACAACACTAACTGTCAGTGATGTGCCCTTTATACTCACAGGGGGCAGGGGCATCTTGAGGTCACCTATCCAGGGACTCAGAGCATACAGCACACTCCATCCTACACAGGGCACCACCACTGGGGAATGTGAGGGAAAACCTCCAAACTACTGTGGGCAGGCCTGTATATAACAGGACTTACTGCCAACAGAGAAGACGTATGCAGTCGATAGATGGCTAATACTCCCCTGGTGAATACCCACCGTCCCGGTCTGGGACCTAAAATTTGGTGCTACCTTGCGCCGGAAACACTGCCAAAAGAACACACAAATAAACCACAGCAAGCCAAATCATTACATAAACCATAAATAAGAACGCACGTACACCTCATGACCAGCAGGGAGCGCCCAAAAGAAACAACAGACCACTCTATGGACACTCAATAGTAACTTTGCCGAGGATGGTTCTTTACCTCTCGCCCAGCGGGAATCATGCACAAAGTCACATGTATTCCCGTGGTACCTCTTTTATACAGTACACCCATTGTGTGTTACGTACACTGCGCCAATCTTCCAGAACCGCCATCAGTGAGCTTCCCGCGCGGCCGTACCTTTTTAATCGGCTCCCTCTCTCATGATTATTAATACTGAATACAGTCCTTGAGCCATCTCTCCCTATTCTCCTCTATCTCTGTCATTAGAGGTTAAGGACATGGGTAATCAATGCCAATGGGACTCCTGTACTTGGCAATCAATGAAGATCGCCAGCTCTGCAAGCCTAGTTAACTGGTGTACAGCCTTCCGGGCCAACACCCATGATAGGGCTCATGTGTCTCCACCGGATATAAACTGCGGACCCCCAGGAATAATAGGGCCGCCTGTATACGGTCCCAGCGTACCCTAGGCCCTAAGGTCGGACATCATCAAAATCCCCGCAGCCACCAGTGATCAACCACCCCCTCCCTCTCTAAAATAAAGCGTGGTGCGGTCAAACCAGCGAGACATTACCCCTCGTACAAGGGGCACCCACTAGTTCTCCTTCCTTCTCGGAGCTAGAATCTACAGTTTCCTCCAGTGTACTCCTAATCAGGCCCACCAGAAGAACCCGATGGGTCCCATCAGATATGGTATTAAATCCCGTCCGGTGAGAGGTAGTCCACCAGTAATACTCATGCCCGTAGGACAATCACGCGACAGCCGACACTGTCGGGACATGCGCTCCCCTCCTCCTCCGACCCATCATCTGACGTACCAAGTCCGCTCCACGTCCTATCATCAAAAGGACCCCGTGACTCCCCGGACAACCTACAACTGGAAACGACCAAATAGGATAGGCTGGGGTACAAGGGGCTTTAGTCTAGGGCCGTTAGTGACTAACCTTGGTGTGTGACGGGGTTTGTGGGACGGAAAACCGACCAGTAGGCCCCCACGAAGGGTTTCGACCTGCTCTCCAGCAGGTAACCTCTCATTAGCTCGCCCAAAGTCCATTTTGTTTCCAACTTGGGACTCCTTGGCTTTCCGTCAACGCCCATTCCCTTGGAATAATGAGTGGATCGCTCCCGATGCTCGATCGCAGAGAGGCGCACCAGCTCCCACAGCTCGGGGCTTCCCTGGTCCTCCGGTCACCATTCCTCAACGCATCGTGCGCTGTGCGACGCACAATCTTGCGGTGGATTCCCAAGCGGAAATCTCTCCTCATCCACAAGGATCTCCTCCAGTCACCTTGTGCCACGCGATCAAGGTCCCTGGCTCGGACTCGCTCCGTTTGGATCGTTCACCCAGGGGCCTCTCGACAGACACCGTCTGCCTTAGTCCGTGCAGGGTAGGTGGTTATATTGCCTCACGTCTGATCCCTATTCACCACGGCCCAGTGGGACTCGTCCGGCATGATACTGATGGTCCGCAGGTCACGGGAGACATCGATTCGACGTCTCCACACACAAGGGATTTCATCCCTCCATGCGGACATAGTATACAGTCCCGTCTGATGACTGTCCTACCATCGCCAGCCTTTCAACACTCCTCATCCGAGGATTCCAGTTTGCAGTTCGGGCGAGGCATCCCAAGATGGAAGCCGCGATGGGCTCACTCGGTGTTACACCCTCTTCCGATGACTGAATTTCTCTATCGGAAACACCAGCTGCTCCGACTCTGCGGTGATTGGCACTCTTGTTCCAGGAGCTCCGGCTGCTCTCTATATCGCCACCGGTAACATTTCGGTCTATCCGTAAGTAGAGTGTAAGAGAATGGGTCAGGGCCACATGTACTCAGTCCACAGTGGGGGCATCGGGCTCGCTGCCCACGTCGCAGCCGCAGAACCTACTGTCCAAGCGAGCAACAGGCAACCGACCAACGCCGCACGAACACCGCTGGGCCGCTTACAACTACCTGAACCGTGGAGGCGCCATGGCACACCCAGTTCGCCTCATCTGTCTTAGCCTGTAGATTAAGTTGCGGGCAAGGGAAATCACCGGGGCCTGTACCTCCTTTCACCACCCACGCCCTCAGCCGAGACTCTGCTCAGACCCCCGTCCCGTCACGAGCTTGGCGAATGGGGCTTGATCGGGACGTCCCATCTATAGCTAGCCTTTTTTGCGAGTCTCTGCTCAGATCGGACACTGGAGCAATGGTTTCGCACTGAAAGCCTTGTTATCTACTGTCCTACCCGCCTCACCACCCCTTCTCCTTCCCATTTACCTCCTATGTTCGCAACCCCTGTCCGCTGTCTTCTATAAAGACCTCGCCACCCTAATCGCCCGCGAAACAAGGATGCCGCATTGGGTGGGCTTTACGGAGAAGACCGGTTAAAAAAGCACGAAGAGCACCGAATGCTATCCGACGCAACGTCCCCGTCGCCTGTGTGCCTTTTCCCTGGGACTCGAGACTGTAGCTGACTGAACCCAGACAAGTGCGGAGTGAGTCATTAGTTCATGAGGGGTCGGCGGCTCTCCGCTTTCGTCGCCCAAATACCCATCGGGTGGGAGTTCGCGTTGGCGCCCATCCTGGCAACATCTAGCAACCTGCAAAGTTGCAAGACCGTTGTGCAGCATGCCACGGGGTCCCGGGGGAACGCGGGGAACCGCCATCTTGGTAGCATGTCTTTCTTTCAATGTCTTCTTATTCACTGAGGCAAAGTCTGCGCTGTTGTTAATTGGGTTAAAAAGTCCATTTCTTCCTCCCACCTCTACGTAAGACTTTCGTCCTCACTATTCTCAGGGGGTATCTTCCACGCACATAGCAGGACAACACGCGCGCCACGGCTTCACGCCATTTCCATAACAAGCCCACAAAAGTCTCTTCTGTAGCCTGTTTTCATCGGACCAGCAATCCTGGACCTTCTGCTCTATCAGCCTAGATCCTCCATCTGTGGTCTCCTTCCATGCCATCCTGGACTTCTGTGTGTACAGATACTCCCATTTTGACAGTTTCTCTCTGTTTCTTCTGGTGTTGAACCCATCTCTCGTAGGGAGCTCCGTCTGGCGGGGCCAGATACCACATCTGTACAACAACATGCCTTGTGGCACCACCTTGTTGTACCTACGTATACTGACATACGTGTGTGCACTACCTCAGGTAGGCTCACCCTTCCTGTGTCTACCGAACAACGTCCTCCCTGTCTGGCTCCCTTGGAAGTGATCTGAATGGGGAAAACTAAGAATCTGGCTCTTCCATGAAGCACTTGTTGGACGTGACCTACTGTGGCTAGCCTAGTGGGACCACTTCAGAAGTCCTGCTCTCAGGTTGACCAGTTTACCCCTTCAGTGCGTCCCCCGATAGCTGCTAACCTCAAGCGAACTAGAACAGCACATAGCCCCGGCCTCCAGACTCAAACAACCCCTTTAGACGGATCCCAGGCGTTCTTTGGCGGCATGGCATACCGCACATCTCCCTGACTACCCCTGGGCTCCGTCCCTGCAAGCACAAAGTGGAAGCAGGACACGTTTCCTTAATTCTACTGTGTGCCTAGCAAAAGCACGTTCCTGTTGACAGGTCTCTAGCAGCAAGCGCACTCCAATTGTAACGACGTGTGCCCTCCTCCTGGCCTGAACCCAGCCCCCAATCTCATATTGGCCCGTTGTAGTCTAAAGCCCCGTCCCCCAATTAACAAGCGGTGGGTGGTGGTGGCACCTGCACAGTAACGGACTCTTGGTCTCCCGCTTGGTGTTTATTAAGGGGATTCATCAGGAAGGTAGCTGATGTAGTGCCCGTGCCGAGTCCAACTTTACATCTGTGCAGCGCCCCACCTCATCGATCTGTGCATCCGCAGGGAGATGGTCCTGGTGAGGAACTCCTTCTTGGTGCCATCCACTGTCGAGTAAGCTCACACTCACACAGTGGGGTTCTTTTTCTCAAGGACATCTTTATTGAATACAGGGATGTAGCAGACTGCCCCATGCAGCTGCCAGCTCTAGCCGCACATCTCTGCGTGATGTCCCTTTGCCAGGTACGCCCTCCAATCGTGAAGTGGGATTCCCTTTCTCCTAGGGAGATCACCACTGTGCCAGGTCCCTGGACACAGCGTGGCGTAAACACACTGGAATTATCACTATGCTCCCGCTAGTTACTGCACTAGGGTCACAAAAGTGTTCCTTCAATAACGGTATCGTCAGGTTACTCTCTCCATCGAACAACAACACTAACTGTCAGTGTTGTGCCCTTTATACTCCAGGGGGCAGGCGCATCTCTGAGGTCACTATCCAGGGACTCAGAGCATACAGCCACTCCCATCCTTACACAGGGCACCACACTTGGGTGTGAGGGAAAACCTCCATAACTACTGTGGGCAGGCCTGTATATACCAGGACTTACTGCCAACAGAGAAGACGTATGCAGTCATTATTATGCATGGCTACATGAGGTTTTAATCTAATTAAAGCTAAATTATATTCGCACCCGATAGATGTACCCAGTACTGCATGGGCCATGTGACCTGCCAGGCACATCATAGGCACGTGCTCATTTTCTAGGGGGGGGGGGATCTGGCTGATTGCCGGAGCGAGTACAAATCTCCTATATATGAAGAGAGCAGCACTCCAGAGAGCTAAGGAAAAATAAAAAATTTATTGAGGACAATCAACATTTCAATCCGTTACTTACACTTTGTCCTGACAAAGGGACTGACCGAAACGTCGATTGTCTTCAATACATATTGTAATTTTTCATTAGTCCTCTGCAGTGCTGCTCTGTTCTCTGCACATACAGGAGATATGTACTCACTGCTGTTCACGCCGGCTGGCGTTGGGTGCGCACCCTAGGCAGTCTCCGGAGAGTGCACCTTATCTGCCCTCATCTACGTGATCGCCGGCGCGGCCAGCGTGATCGGAAGTGGAGCCGGTGCCTGGTCACGTCATGTGATTGCTCCTGGAGTGACCACACAATGTTAAAGTGCCTGAGGTCCGGGGCACACTGATGCCGATGCCCCCAGAGCATCCTCAAGGCTAATGAGTTACAAATGGGCAGCAATCATTACTATGACGCAAAACCATCCAGTAGACAGTTGGTGCATAGTAACATGGTGCAATGTTGCCACCTGGTGGTCTATCCAAAGAAGGACCTCTGCAGACACGTTTGCTCAATGACATCATCAAGTCTTTTTTTTTTTTAGGATTTGTAGTTCATAAAAGGAGCCAGCGGGAGACGCATGTAAGAACATACAAATCCATAAGACGGCCTGACATTTATGGCTATGAATAAGAACGTTGTAGCCGTGTTCTTCCAAATAAAAACACAACGACAAACCCACCAGTGGAACCGTTCAGGGGATAGAAATGTGATAAATACCCAAGCACCAAATCTAAAGAACAAACGGACTATGAGCAGTTTTGAAGAGAACTGGAACCACAGATCACGTGGCAAAACCGGTTAGAGAAGCAGTAGCCAAGCACACCAAAAATAGAAAGATTCAATGGGACGCAGGACTTCAACAAGTCTTCCAAAAACCCAACGTTTCGGTGCAAAGCCCCTTCATCAGTCAGGAAATAAACCAGAGGGGGTTTTATTAACTGTTATAATTGCAAAGCATGTGAATTTGAGCTCAACAAAACAGATCTCAAATAAAAACAGGACAGGTGTTTACTGTACATACTGTTATAGATTGTAAGCTCTTCGGGGCAGGGACTCCTTTTCCTAATCTTACTTGTATATCTGAAGCGCTTCTTCCCATTCTCTGTTATTTGTATTATTTGTTATTTATATGATTATGTCGCGTGTATTACTGCTGCGAAGCGCTGTGTACTTTAATGGCGCTGTATAAATAAAGATATACATACATACATATCAACGGTGGGACCCACCATGTAGTCTCTCTTAGCGTATCCACGTGGCCACACAGTATGTGGGCCGCACTGCTAGACCTCCCCTAAGAAGGATCTCAGAACAAATACGCAACATCGGCGTCGCCTTGGACGCTCACAGGGCTTCATTATATATTTTTAAAATACCATCATTCAGAACTGAAGGGGTTAAAGTGTAGAGGGAATATTGGAGAGGCGTTAATCGTACCAGGCGTTAATGGTACCGGGCGTTAATGGTACCGGGCGTTAATGGTACCGGGCGTTAACCGTACAGGCGTTAATCGTACCGGGCGTTAATGGTACCGGGCGTTAATGGTACCAGGCGTTAATCGTACCGGGCGTTAATCGTACCGGGCGTTAATCGTACCGGGCGTTAATCGTACCGGGCGTTAATCGTACCAGGCGTTAATCGTACCAGGCGTTAATCGTACCAGGCGTTAATCGTACCGGGCGTTAATCACTAAGAGAGACTTTCTGGGTGTTTACATTGGGAACTTTAAACCCAGTTGGGTTAAATATTGAAATGGATCTTAATGCTCTTTCTGATTTTTATTTTTGGAAAGATGCGGCTTCTGCCGCCGTTTATTGTTACATTAAGTTGTTATATTAAGATTTATATAATGTTTACGGGGGACTATTACTAGGGTGTTGTATGAACTATTTTTTATTCAATCTTATTTTTTTTAAATTTGCAATTATTTGGGGGGTTGTAGTATTTTTCTTTTTTTTATCACAATGTGACTATACAAGGCCAAACTCTTTGATTTTTGTATAATATCCTCCAAAATCTGTTTTGTTCATGTCAATTATTTTGGATTTGCATTTGCATTTAGTGTGCATTTAAAATGCGTACACCGAGTTATGAGTACACGGAGCCAATATGTATTATCGCTTTTTATTCTAGCTCAGGGGTGGGCAACTCCATTCCTCAAGGTACAGAACAGGTTAGGTTTTCGGGATATCCCTGCTTCAGC
Organism: Ascaphus truei; assembly: GCA_036426205.1. Classification (NCBI taxonomy): domain Eukaryota; kingdom Metazoa; phylum Chordata; class Amphibia; order Anura; family Ascaphidae; genus Ascaphus; species Ascaphus truei. The sequence goes on from WSYH01018776.1 coordinate 9,016, forward strand.
ACAGGTAGCTCAAGACACCCAGAAAGTTCACTTCGATTTAGTGGTACAAGCGTTGGGGGTCAACAGGTCATGTTCTCTGACCGGAATTTTTTCGTGTGCGTTGGATAGATGGATAGATTTCAGTAACACGACAGGCTTTGTGCTGTACGTTTTGTGGCTAGAAAGGGACATTCATTTTCTTCACCTACTTTACTATTTTGTCACTAGATACGTCAAATGGAACAAAGGGGGTTATTCACTAAAGTGCCTTAGTGCCGATCGGCCTATCTATCGCACAGAAACTTCATCTGACTTCAATGGGAGCTTTTGTGCGATGGTGGCCCGATCAACACTAAGACAGTTTAATGAATAACCCCCAAAGTGCCCTTAGACTGAGCACTCTGGCTTCTTGCCAGGTATTTCACTTGCTGCAGAAGTGCTCTGTCTCTTCACTTCAAAGAAACCTGTGGTGGAGACACCCTATTATCGAATTGTCGAAGACTGCGACACTGATTGAGCCACCTGTGCTGAAGCAGAGATATCCATAAAAGCTAGCCTGTTGGTGAACCTTGAGGACCCAGTTTGACACCCCTACTATACAGGCGACTGTTTATAAGACATGCTTATTTAGAGAAAACACTGATGGATTCTCCCATTACGCTGCAGCTCAGTGTAACTCTGTGCTGAATCAATAAGAAAGAAAGTCCAAACACAGTGACTTCCAGCAATAATGCGCTTGCTGTACTAGGAGAGGAACATTACCCGATTACCCAGCGTTCAGAATCTGAAACCAACAGTGTACATCAGGCGTTCCCAACTCCAGTGCTCAACACCCCCCACCAAATCAGGATATCCCTGCTTCTTCACAGACTGAGCCACCAGTGCTGAAGCAGGGATACCCTGAAAACCTGATCTGTTGGGGGGGTCTTGAGGACTGGAGTTGAGAACCCCGGATGCACATACAGTACCTTCCTGACCAGCAAAATAGCAATTCTACGGGGCAACGCCAGACGCGGCTTCTCAAAGACGTTGGTAAGTTTACAAAGTGGGAATGTTCTCCCGTTGCCCATGTTACTGTGCGTGACAGCAGATACGCGCAATAAGTACGTAGCTTGCAAAATAGTAAATAAAATTCAGCTAAAATGTTTTTTGTGTGCGTGCTGAATTATGACAAGTATAACAGTGTCACAAGCCAATGCCTTTCCTAAATGGAAAAAATAGCAAATATTTATTTGTAACCATATTCAGGAAAGGCAGCATTTTATTTAAAATCATTCCTTAACATTTTAAACAATCAGCCAACGGATTCCAATCCCCCCGCCACAGTACTGTACCTGCAGGTATACATCCTGCTAGAAGCCACGTGCTAGAAGCCACGTGAGAATGGTGATAAAAGTGCACAGCATTGGAAAGGGATCTTTAGAGCATACGGTCGTCTCTAAGTTTCAAATGCAATATTATTAGGCTCCTATTCGATATATTATGAAGCCATCTTTTCCTTGTTAGGGAAGATTTTGATACATTTATTTAAATGGAGTTAAAAGGAGCAATTTGTGCGCTTTTTTTATGAATGATTTTTGAAGAGAAACTTCTTTGCCGACACTGCACCTACACAAATCTCATAGGGGAAAACTCTGCACCTACACAAATCTCATAGGGAAAAACTCTGCACCTACACAAATCTCATAGGGAAAAAAGTCTGCACCTACACAAATCTCATAGGGAAAAACTCTGCACCTACACAAATCTCATAGGGAAAAA